>CM035153.1:166285172-166518081 GCA_020205615.1 Panax quinquefolius | reverse complement strand
AAGATTAGAACCCGAGGATATTCCAAAGATTGCCTTTAGAACTCATTCATGGGCATTATGAATTCTTAGTCATGTCTTTCGGATTGACTAATGCTCCTGCTGGCTTTCATGGATATGATGAACCAAGTATTCAAGGAATATTTGGATCGGTTTGTTGTTGTCTTTATTGATGACATCCTCATATATTCCAAAAGTCGTGAAGATCATGAGCACCATTTGAAGTTGGTACTCAAAAGGCTTCGTGAAAACAAACTATATGCCAAATTGAAGAAATCGCGAGTTCGGCTTGAGGAAGTAGCATTTCTTGGGCACGTGGTGTCAAAACATGGAGTATCCGTGAGACCGGCGAAGATTGAAGCAACTGAAGTTGGGAAGCCAAGCAAGTCGGTGACCAAGTACGTAGCTTTCTAGGTCTGGCAAATGGTTATTATCGGAGATTCGTGGAAGGGTTTCTCGAATCACTACTCCATTAACCCAAACTAACTCGGAAGGATACAAAATTCGTTTGGAGCGAAGAATACGAGAAGAGTTTCCAAGAGCTTAAGAGGAGACTTATTTCGGCGACTGTCTTAACCATACCATCCGGTTGGATGGATTTGTTATCTCTGATGATGCTTGGTGCAAAGGGTTGGGATGTGTTCTCATGCGATGTGGGAAAGTCATAGCCTATGCCTCGCGACAACTTAAAAGAGTATGAGAGGAATTATCCTACTCATGATCTAGAGTTAGCGGCGAGTTTTCGCTTATTAAAGATATGGAGGCACTATCTATATGGGAGAAAGTGGAGATATATTCGGACCATAAAAGCCTTAAATATTTCTTCACTCAAAAGAACTCAACACGGGCAAATGACGTTGGCTCGAGCTATTGAAGACTACGACCACACTATTCAATACCATCCTGGTAAAGCGAGCGTGGTAGGTAGCGAGTTGAGTAGAAGATCGTATGCGGGAATAAGTGCGATGATGTCAGAGTATCGATAGAGCCAACTTTAATAGAAAAGTTAAGGTTGCTCAAAGCCATCACCCGGAGTGATCGTATGAAGAAGAAAGTACAAGAAGGAGCTATTAGGTTTAGAATTGATGAAGAAGGAATACTTGAGTACACTCTGAGACTTTGTGTCCCTAACGACTTCGATTTGAAGTACAAGATTATGATGGAGGCACACAATACACCATTTGCAATCCATCCTGGAAGTACTAAAATGTATCGTGATCTTGACATACATTTTGGTGGAACAATATGAAGAGAGAGAGATTGCGAAAGTTTATCTCGATGTGTTTAACTTGTCGGCGTGTAAAGTAGAGCATCTAGTACCTAAGGGTCCGTCAGAACCACTTGAGATTCGAAATGGAAGTGGGAACACATTACCAAGGATTTCATTAAGGGTCTTCCTACGGTTTCTCAAGGAATCAATGCTATTTGGGTTATTGTTGATAGATTAACCAAGTCCGCTCATTTCTTGCCGACACGGAGACTTATTCACTTGAGCGTCTTGCTAGTATATGTGACGTGAATGAGATTGTGAGGTTTCAGTGGCATGCTGTATCCATAGTTTCGGATCGTGACCCAAGATTCACTTCAAGATTTTGGGTTAGCTTGCAAAAGCTATGGGCGCGGATTTGCGATTTAGTTTGAAGATACCATCCCCAAACCGGATTGACAATCGAGGAGGACTATCAAACTCTTGAAGATCTATTAAGACTCTGTGTCCAGACTTCAAGGGCGGTTGGGATAAGTATTTACCATTGGTGGAATTCTCCTACAACAACGCTTATCGTGCAAGTATAGGTGTGGCTCCATTTGAAGCATTATATGGACGAAAGTGTCGCTCTCCAATATGTTGGGATTAGGTGGGTGAAGCAACATTGTTGGGACCCGGAGTTAAGACGTATGACCACCGAAAAGATCCAAATGATTAAACAACGTATACAAATGGCACAAGATCGACAAAAGAGTTATGCGGATCTTCATCGAAAAGGACGGAATTTAGTATAGGGGATCATGTATTATTTGCGAGTTGCTCCATGGAAGGGAGTTACAAGATTTGGGAGAGAGGAAAGCTCGATCCATGATTTATTGGTCCATTTCAAATTCTTGACCCGAGTAGGAAATGTAGCCTATAGACTCGCGTTACCTCGAGTATGTCTCGTGTTCTTAATGTATTTCACATATCCGCACTTCGTAAATATGTTAAATAACGAACCACGTTATAGAGTTAGAACAGGACGAGATAGTGAAGACTTAACGTGTGAGGAGGTACCTGCCAAGATCTTGGATAGGAAGGAGCATGTCCTACTGCATGAAAGGTCATACCACAAGTTAAAGTTTTATGGAGGAATCATGCTATAGAGGAAATGACACGGGAATTGGAAACGAAAATGAAAGCGAGGTATCCTCACCTTTTGAAACACAGTACGTCACGCCAATTTCAAAGACTTAAATTTTATAAGGAGGGAGGTCAGTAGGACCCAACTTATTATTAATGAAATTTAATTTTCTATTTATTATTTTGAAATAGTAAGGGTTGATTTGATTAATGTGGATAGTTATGGGTAAAATCATAAATATTTGAATAAGCAGTTGGTTATAAAATATTCATTATTGTCGGGAATATTCGTTTGGTCGTGGAATATTCGTGAATGCATGTCGGAGAATATTCATATGACATGCATTTCGATCTTTTATGGGCCCCATAAAGGAAAAAGCGATTGGATGAAGAAAGCGACAAATATAAGTTGTTTATAAATAACGTAGCATAGTTATTCAATTAATCATTGTTGGAATACCCGGTGGTTTAAAACACACTAATACGCGTTGTTCAACAAGAAGACACGCGGATTGCACCAATTATTGATTCTTACGTGAAGGCACTACTCTAATAATGGTTTACGATAATTCTTTAAATCAAGATTTTATTGATTTAATAATTCTTTGCGTTGATATTTTTTATATTCTTTATTTTGATAATTGTCATTACTGGTATTTTCATTATCGGGCAATAATTCATATTATCCGAATAATATTATTAGATAACATTATTGGAAATGTCTAGAAAGTTACATCTAAGGAGAGGTTTGGTCACCTAATTCAATTGCGTGCATTATGGAGAAATTCTTATTGAAAGCCCTCTTTCTTGGGAAGCGCAATGGTTATCGATATGGTGATTCTGTAATATTATTTGTGAATAATTAATTATTGATTCATATGATGAGGAAAATATTGATTTTATGTGGATATAGATGGAGAAAAATTTTAATGTGACAATTATTGAAAATTGAAATTTTATCTTTTTACGATAAGATAATTCATTTAAATGTATTATTATATTTTAATAATATAATAATGGTGATATTTTTACAACGAATGTGGGATATATGAGTATCTGAGGAGGAAGAGTATTTTTGTTGCAATAAATGTTTAAAACATGTTAAACATGTCGGTGGACCCCATTTATTGGTGAAATTTGATTATAGCTGTAAAATCGCTTGGTTTATGGATTTCGGTCAATTTACATTTGAATTTGGAAAAACTTTCTTACGCAAAGTTGTAGAGAATTGAATTTCTATAAAAATTCATGAGATTCGAATTTTCTGATAAAAGGGCTATTTATTATGAATTATTAAAGTTCTGAAGCTCCGAAATAATTAATTTTTGGAAGTTTAAAATATTTTTAATTACAAAAACGTTTTTTACATTGTTGGGACTCATTTAACATGTGTTAAGATTGCTGATTTCAGATGCTAAGTGTGTGTAGAAATTTGTAATATATATAATATTATTATATTAAATTTTACGCTTTGGTGTTCTAGCGATTTTCTATAAATAGGGTCTTAGGTTAGAATTGAAAATCACACAGGCTGAAGTTTTCTCTCTCTCTATATTATCGAGTATTCTTGTGAGTATATTGAGTATACTTTGAGTATTGCTATACGGTGCAAGTTCAAGTCATAACTTTATATCAGGTGTTTATTTAGTAAATCTTGTCTTTCGAGGTAAAGGATATTATTTTTTTCGTAATGATATTATTTCTTCAATATCATTATGTTGAAATATTGATCTCAAGTTTTTATCAAATTTGGAACTTTTGGTGTGGGAGTTCTTATTCACGATGTCTGACCTTTATTCACGTATACAACACTATTCACGAATACGGCCTTTATTCATCGAAAAATGAAAAATTTTCTTTTCGTCCAAAATATCTATTACGGATACTAGCTTTGATTGTATCCATGTTTTGATCATTCTTGAATTTTACACCACTATTGATTATTTTTTGAGGTATTTTTGGACGTGGATAAAACAAAGTTGAATCCTTAATCCTTAATCCTTGTCATTTTGTTTCCTTTGGATTCGTTTCTTTAAAAAAATTTCATCATCTTGGTCTTAAATGATGATATTATGGAATATCTTTGGCTTTGTGAGTGCAAAGATGAATGATTTCGAAGAATATCTTTGGCCAGAAAAAGATGAGCAGTGTTTAGATGAAGCGAGTTTCATGGCATTACTGTATCCATAGTTTGGATCGTGACCCAAGATTCACTTCAAGAATTTGGGTTAGCTTTTGCAAAAAGCTATGGGGCACGGATTTATTGATTCGATTCGGCATACCATCCTCAAGCAGACGGACAATCGAGAAAGGACTATTCAAACTCTTGAAGATTTATTAAGACTACTGTGTCCTGAACTTCAGGGCGGTTGGGATAAGTATTTACCATTGGTGGAATTCTCCTACAACAACACTTATCGAGCAAGTATAGGTGTAGCTCCATTTGAAGCATTATATGGACGAAAAGTGTCGCTCTCCGGTATGTTGGGGACGAGATGGGTGAAGCAACTTTGTTGGGACCCGAGTTGATGCACGTGATGACTACCGGAGAAGATCCAAATGATTCGACAACGATACAAGCGCCAAGAGAAGATCGGATAAAAGAGTTATGCGGATCTTCATTGAAAGGACGTGGAATTTAGTGTAGGGGATCATGTATATTGCGAAGTTGCTCCATGGAAGGAGTTACAAGATTTGGGAGAGAGGAAAGCTCAATCCACGATTTATTGGTCCATTTCAAATTCTTGACCGGAAGTAGGAAATGTAGCCTATAGACTCGCGTTACCTCAAGAGTATGTCTCGTGTTCATAATGTGTTTCACATATCTGCATTTCGTAAATATGTGAAAGACCCGAACCACGTTATAGAGTTTGAACCGGACGAGATAGCCAGAAGACTTAACGTATTGCGAGGAGGTACTGTCAAGATTTTGGATAGGAAGGAGCATATCCCTACGCCATGAAAGGTCATACCACAAGTTAAAGTTTTGTGGAGAATCATGCTATATAGGAAATGACACTGGGAATTGGAAGCGGAAATGAAAGCGAGGTATCCTCACCTTTCAAACACACAGTACGTCTACGTCAATTTCGAGGACGAAATTTCATAAGGAGGGGAGGTTGTAAGACCCCAACTTATTATTAATGAAATTTAATTTTCTCTATTTATTATTTTAAAATAGTAAGGGTTTATTTGATTAATGTGGATAGTTAGGGGTAAAATATAAATACTTGAAAATAAGCAAGTGGTTATAAAATATTCATTGTTGTCGGAGAATATTCGTTTGGTCGTGGAATATTACATCGCTGTGGGAATATTAAATGACGACCCGGCATGACCGCATGTGGAGCCCATAACCCGGAAAGTGATTAGATGAAGAAAACGCAAATATAAGTGGTTTAAAAATAGCAGCGTAGTTATTCATCAAGTTAATCTTGTTAAAATACCCGGTTGGTTAAAAACATGAATAACACTGTATTGCACCAATTATTGATTCTTACGAAGAAGGCACTACTCAATAATGGTAACGATAATTCTTTATTCAAGATTTTATTGAGTTAATAATTCTTTGCGTTGATATTTTATATAGTCTGTTGTTGTTTGATAATTGTCACACAAGATTTTTCATTATCGAAGCAATAATTCATATTATCCTGAATAATATTATTAGATAACATTATTGGCAATGTCTAGAAAGTTACATCAAGGAGAGGTTTGGTCACCTAATTACGTTGGCCACAAGAAGAAGAAATTCTTATTGAAAGCCCTCTTTTCGGGAACCGCCTGGTTGTCAATATGTGATTACGTAATTTTATTTGTGAATAATTAATTATTTATTCATATGATGAGGAAAATATTGATTTTATGTGGATATAGATTGAGTAAAATTTTAATGTGACAATTGTTGAAAATTGAAATTTTATCTTTTTACGATAAAATAATTCATTTAAATATATTATTATATTTTAATAATATAATAATGGTGATATTTTTACAACGAATGTGGGATATATAATTATACGAGGAGGAAGAGTATTTTTGTTGCAATAAATGTTTAAAACCGTTAAACATGTCGGTGGACCCCATTTATTGTTGAAATTTGATTATAGCACGTAAAATCGCCTGGTTTGTGGATTTCTTGGTCAATTTCTATTTGGAATTTGGAAAACTTTCTTACGCAAAGTTGTAGAGAATTGAATTTCCTATAAAAACATGCGAGATTCGAATTTTCGATGAAAGGGCTATTTATTATGAATTATTGAATTTCGAAGCTCAAAATAATTGATTTTGGAAGTTTAAAATATTTAAAATTAGAAAACGTTTTTTCATTATAATTGTGTTACACATGTGGTTGAATGAGGCTGAATTCAGTTCTTGGAAGGTTCGTAGGAAATTTTATTATAAATAATAATATTATATTAAATTTTCTGCTTTGGTTATTAAAGCATTTTTCTATAAATAGGGTGCTTGGGTTAGAATTGAAAATCACAATTTAAAGCTGAAGTTTTCTCTCTATATTATCGGCGTATTCTTATGAGTATTTTGAGTATACTTTGAGTATTGTTAGACGGTGATGCAAGTTCCTTCAAAGACTATACCCAAGTATTCCAAATTAGAAGTACTAATCTTTCGAGGTAAAGGATATTATTTTTTCAGTAATGATATTATTTCTTCAATATCATTATGTTGAAATATTGATCTGAAGTTTTTTAACAAATTTGGAACTTTTGGTGTGTAAGATTCTTATTCACGATCGGCACTTATTCACGATACTCTGACTATTCACCAATTTGACTTATTCATCTAAAAAATGAAAATTTTCTTTTCGGTCCAAAATATCTATTCGGATACTAGCTTTGATTGTATCCATGTTTTTGATCATTCTTGAATTTTACACCACTATGATTATTTTGAGGTATTTTTGGACGTGGATAAAACAAATCACGAATCCTTAATCCTTAATCCTTGTCATTTTGTTTCTTTGGATTCGTTTCTTTAAAATATTTTCATCATCCTCGATCTTAAATGATGATATTATTGAATATCTTTGGCCTGTAGTCAAAAGATGAATGATTCTGAAGAATATCTTTGGTAGTAGTGCAAAAATGAGCAGTGTTTAGATGAGCATGACATTAATGATGAATATCTTTGGCTGAAAAGTGCAAAGATGAATATTTGATTCGGATATATATTGATTGATGTTACGAGGATAAAAGATGAGCGATGAACTTTAAATTCATACATAGAAGATAGTAGTTTGCATTCTCTACTTAACTCTTCTTAATGAATTATTATTTTCATTGCGAATATTGATTTAAAACTTGTTGTCTATTGTATTCTATTAGATTTTTACACATTGAAGACTAATGATAATTTGTTGTATATTATCTTAGTCATAATATTTATAAGACCCACTTTTATAAATAAAGATGAATTTTTTTATAAATATTATTTTTGAATATTATGGAATAAATTTGATATAATGTTATAGTTGTGGGTAATATTTATAAATTTTGCAAAGTAAAAAGTTGTTATAAAATATTCGTTTGGTCTGGGAATATTCTTTTTGTGGGGAATATTAAATGCAACTACTCAATCATTAAATGGACCCCTAACGGAAGTATTGTCGTAGTTAGAAAACGACAAAATTATTTTTATAAAAAATAACGGCGGAGGTGTTACTGGTAAACCATTGAACTACCCGGTAGTAAAAAATACGATGTCTGGCGTAGTTGTATAGTAGCATCACGATATTGATTATTGATGCTTACGTGAGAAGTCACAAATTTATGCTCAATTATTACTACTGAAGAATTGTTGTATTATATCTCTTATATTATTGATTCAATTATTGTCAAGATCATCATCTGTATAATATGTTATAGTATTAAATTATTAATTGAGGCGACAAGTTATAAATGATTAATAATTGTTGAAAGATTAAATATGTGTTGATTAAAAATAAAATGATTTTGTGGTAATATTTATTCGATCCTTGATGTATATAAAGAGTGCATTATGAGGCGTTTGTGGTAAGTTTGATTATTTTATGGGGGCCATATGTCATCATCTAAGAGTCCTTCATGATAGTAATTACCTTTGTGAATAGTAATTACCTTTGTGAATAGTATTTACCTTCGTCGATAGTAATTACCTTTGTGAATAGTAATTACCTTTGTGAATATTAATTACCACCGTCATATAGTATTTACCTTCGTCAATAGTAATTACCTTTCTTTAATAGTAATTACCAACCCATCGATAGTAATTACCTACCTTCCGTCAATAAGTAATTACTCTTCGCAAATAGTTGTTGTCCTTCAATATTACCAAGAGTTAACTCGCCTCTTGATGTTTCAAGGGTTAATTACCCCTTCATGAATAGTAGTTGTCTCTTCAATATTACCAAGAGTCATTTTGACCCTTCGTTAAGACCAAGAGCCACCCTCGCTTTTTCTATAAATAGAAAAGCTCATACCTTCATTATTTCTTACTTAATTCTTTGAAACTCTAGAGAAAGAAACTATAGAGAAAGAAGAAAAGTATTTTTCTACTTCACTTTTCCAATATTCAATTTCTTCTAAGGTAGGGAATATTATTTGTTATGCTCGTAAGGGTGTTATTTTTTTATTCATGAAGAACGTACATTATTCCATTCTTTATTATTACATTGGAATAACTTTGTAAAAGTGGCATACCCTATACATGACTTTTGTATATGGAATACCTATACTTGGTGAAATCCTTATATTATTCCATTCTTATTTATTACTGTTGGAATAACTCAGTATATGCGGAATCCCCTATACTTGGTGATATTCTTCTATTATTTTATTATTAAAGTTGGAACATCACATGTCATATGCTTTCTGTAGAACCTCGGGTTCCGTCTTTATTATTCTATTGGAATATCCACATGCGTGTGTTTTACAGGACTGGTTCCGCTTTTATTATTACGTATTTATTATTACAGTTTGGAATAACTTTATTATTACACGATCAATATTGCGCGTGGTGATTTCTTTTGTTATTTTATTTATTATTATACTCAGTTGGTTAAAATTTTGACTTCTATACTCCATGAATTTAGTGGAATATCCTTGATATTTGCGCTTCATCCGATATTTTAATGAAAATATTTTTTACGAGCATTCTTGAATTTTACTCAAAGCGATGATCATGTTGACAATTTGGACGTTATTAGTTCTGAATAAATGAATTCGTGAACTTGTTTTATTGAATTATTATGTCATTGTCATCATCCTCATGTTATATTATGTTATCTTTTGGCTTACGTAAGTATAGATGAACTTAGTATGATTATGAATTGAGGATCATTCGGTATAATCATGGCTTGATATAAATGATGTGACAAAAAGTCCTCGATTGGCTGTGTAATCACGATGATGGATAGTTTTGGTATGATTATGACGGGGGTGATTCGGTATAGTCATGACCATTGATAATTTGATGAAAATCCTTGGTAGTGATACGGGGATGATTAGATATTGTGGTTTATTCATTAAAGCGAGTCTTAGTGATAAAAATTGATGAAAACCTTTTAAAACCTAAAAGATAGTAGACTTTATTTTCTACTTGACTCTTTTAATGGATTGCATATTCAGCCGCAGATTAAACCTGGTTGTCTATTGTATTTTATCGGTTTAACATTGTTGAAGACTATTGATAATTTATTACGCATTATCTTTAGTTATAATATTTCTTCTTTGGGCTAGTTGAGCTCACCCTTTCTTTCACCGTTCTCTTGAGGAAATGAGAATATAGCGAGAGGACGAGTCGGGGAAAAGAGTGATGGTCCCGAAGATAGCATTAGTAGTCCTCACTATTACATTAAATAGTGTGACAATAAATGTAATGAGGACTCCTTGAGTATGGATATTGTCTAAATGACAATATTCTATTAGAACTCTCGGTTTATGTATTTATTCGTATGTTACCACTACAGGATGTATAATTAAATTTGTATTTGAATTTATGTACCATGTAAGTGGCGACCCAAGATGGGTGACGTATACCTAATTTTGGGGCCACAATATTCTTTCTTGGGCTAGTGAGGCTCACCCTTTTCCTTTTGTTCCATTTTTCTTCCTGGAGGCGAGAATATAATGAAAATTAGCCTGTGGTAGAATGAAGGTTCTAGAGAGAGTTGTTTAGTAGTCCTCACCATTTTGTAAAATAATGTATCAATAAATGTGATGAGGATTTATTTGAGTATAGATATTGTCTAGAAGATAATATTTGTATTCAAACTCACGATTTTCTTGTTGTAATAATAAAATTGTAGTTGTTTACTGTTCCATGTATTGACAACTCGGAATAGGTGATGTATACCTATTTTGGGGGCGCACCGAATAACTACTTCTGGCAATATTTATAAACAAATTGTATTTGTCATTTTCTTCATCCAATCGTTTTGCCGTTATAGAGGCCCATGAAAGATCGCTGCGTTGCCGCACGAATATTCCCAAGCAATACGAATATTCCACGACTAAACGTAATATTCTCCAAACAATAATGAATATTTTATATCATCACGTGGGTACCTAGAGTTTTCATCTCCATCTCTATTATTTGTAAATTATAGGAAATGAGTCTTTGACAATATCGTACTTTCAGTTGCTTGTATACACGATCTTCTACTTAACACGTCAACCTACCACGTTCGATTTTTCGAGGATGGCATGGTCCGAACATGTCTTTGAAATGAGTCTCTCGAGTTCTTCAAAGCTCTTCCCACATTCCTTGCTCCATTCGAATTTTGTATCTCTACGAAGTAAATCACCGTTAATGGAATAGCGATTCGAGAATATCCTTCAACGAATCTCCGATAATAACCAACTTGTTTGAAAGCTACGTATTTAGATTCATCGAAGCTTAGGTTGTTCTCAATCTGCGGACTCATATCCCAACCTTGGATAAGACGTTACAATGACACCTATTTCGGTTTACTATCGACGAATATGGTGTCCCTACGAGATAATGCTGCATTGCATTCCAAGGAAGTCACCGGATAAAGGCTCAAGTACCAAATTCTATAGTTGAATTTTAACTCCTCAAGTTCAATAGAGCCATTCGATATGAGATTTTAGAAATGAGTTTTGATAAAAATTTAATATCTGGGGGTTCAAAAGTCGATACAAAAATTTAATATGAACTTCATGGCTCGATATGAAAATGGAGTAAGCTACAGAAATTCTTGAAATCGATCAGGGGAAAATCAATAACAATTTGATGATAAAGCATATACTTTGTAACAATCTTATTCATTTATTAATAAAAAGTATTAATTTATTAAAGGCTTTTAATTATCTACGTGATCTTTGTTTTATAATATGTGATAAACCCGTAGTTTTAAGCGATGCTTTTAGAATAATGATGATGATCATTCTAATGAGATCTAAATTCTTAGAAAGCTTAAAACTAAAATAGTTCCCAATCGTTTGGATTACTAAATTGGGGATTAGTGAATTCTAAGGATAGATTGGTACATCGTTCTTGCTTTCGTTGGATGAGGATGATTGATCATGATCATTTTGTGGTGGAACATTTAAAGCAAGTATGTAGGTGCTTATTAGAGAATAAGTTCACTTTGAGCATTGGCTCATTAAGGAATACCTAATGGAGTTTTATTTGCTGTCGATAGGAATTTCTGTAGTGATAGTAGTCAAGTAATCCTTGGACTTGAGATCATCATAGTATCTTGTGTATGATGAGTTATACTTTGACTTATTCCTTAAGACCCTTAGGGTATATCAAAGGGTATGCTTGGGTATAATAAGTTATACATGGAGATAATGTATGATCGATAAAGAATCTACCACTTCTAATAAAAAAAGAGAAATGTCTATGTGATTAGATAAATGACAACCCGGTGAGTCCTTGGCGGCGAGAATGAAATTAGAAAGGAGTTTCTAATTTGCATTATTTGGAGTTAATGCGTTTAAGGATCGAAATACATATAATTAAATAAAATAAGACTTGTGGTAATTCCATATCTTATATTTAATTGGGACATTGTATGGTGGAAGGATTGAATTGTGCGGTAACTATTTACTCAAAGGTTCTTTTATGATTAATGTTGAAATCTATATTATCGGAAAGTCGTTGATCATTAGGGAGGCTTATCCTATTGTAGAATAAATATTATTTATTTAAATAAATTAATTGTTTAATTTATTTATTTAAATAAGATTAGAATTATTCTAATTGATTTATTCACAATAGGTTTAATATGGAGAACCTAAAAGGTCACACCATAAAAGGAAGAATAATTATTTAAGAAGTTAATGGCATAATCGTAATAATATGTTAAGTATATTTAATTTAATCTATGGTGATAGAATAAATTAAATAGCTTAATATTATTATTTAATATTTTAGAAATATTAAATATAAATTAATAAGAGAGTCTTATTAATATTATTACAATTATTATTATTTTAATTTCTAAAAGAGTTTAGGAATTAATTTAATATAAGTACTCTCATTTATTCCTAATTGGATTAGGAAGGAAAATTAGTTAAAGGAGTTTAATTAATTATCCTAATAAGATTAGGGAGCTTAATTAATTAAAAGAATTTAATTAATTAAATAAAACCCAATTCTTAATTGTTAAAGGTGGGTTTGCATACATATAAATAAAGAAGAGTCTTATTATGGGTGGTGGGGGTTGTTGATTTTTCAACGTCTGACGTAATAATTCAATTGTTGGAGAGTACACTTACTTTTCTATAGAGATAGAAAAACTAGGGTTTGAGCCAAATACCCTTCTTCTTGAAATTTTCTTCTTCCTTGGTGGATCACCTCTAGAGGCCAAACATTTGGGTGGCTAACGTTGATCGAAGGAAGAACCAAACCGGTGGATTCAAGAGTTGAGCGAAAAGAGGATTTGGAGGTGAACTTGTACACGAGAAGCTCGATCTTGAGGGTATGATTTTATTCTTTATCTTTTCGTTTAATTAATAATTATGCATAAAGGGTGATCGGGTATATGGTTTGTAAAATTTTTAAACTACGATTTTTTACGCTTAGCACTTTTTTTTGCAATTTGATTGCGTTCATGAATATTACAAACCTAACGGTGGCATGAGAGCCGAACCTTTATGCAAATTATTAATTATTTTAATTTGATATGTATATTGATATGTGTTTAGAACAATTTAATTGGGCATAATTTTATTGTATAAAATTTATTAAAAAAAAAAAAAAAAAAATTTCTGCTGCAGTTTTTAATTTAAAGCAACACAAAATTTTGCCATGCACGGAAATCAATTGAAATTATATGATGCATTGAAATTTAAAGTCAGGCTTCATGTTATGAATTAATAAAAAAAAGGTATACCATTAATGATTATAAAAAAAAAAAAATGTGGATATGTTTTCAAGAAGCAGCTATGCACGGTTTTTGTAAATTGAAAGGAAAAAATAAATTATATATATATATATATATATATATATATATATATATATATATATATATATATATATATATATATTATATATATATATATATATATATATATATATATATATATATAATTTATAATTATAAAAAAAGTTTATTTTAATTTTAAAATATAAAGGTATATATTTAATATATATATATATATATATATATTAATTTTAATAATTTTATAATTAAAATAAAAAGTTTATTTTAATTTTAAAATAAAAGGTTTATTTTAATATTAAAAATAAAAGTTTATTTTAATTTTAAAATTAAATTTCATCTTAACTAATTAGAGTTGGAATTGGATTCCATGATAACTAATTGGAGTTGAAATTGGATTTTATTTTTCTAAAATTCCTTAAATAAAGGAGTTTATTTAGATATGAAATAAGATTTCATATTATTCAAAATAAAGAGTTTATTTGTGAATAGGAAAAGAGAATCCTAATTTCCTTAAATAAAAGAGTTTATTTAAATATGAAATAAGATTTCATATTATTGAAAAAATAAAGAGTTTATTTGTGAATAGGAAGAAAGAATAATAAAGTGAAATTTCCTTTAATAAAATTTTTTTGAACATGGAATTGGATTCCATAATTAATTAAAATAAAGAGTTTATTTTAATTAAAAATTTTTTTTTTATATGGAATTGGATTCCATAATTAATTAAAATAAAGGAGTTTATTTTGATTAAAATTTTGATTAAAATAAAATAGTTTATTTTATTCAAAATTGGATAAATTAAAATAAAATAGTTTTATTTTGATTTAAATTTGGATTAAAATAAAGGAGTTTATTTTGATTCAAAAATAGATTTTATCTTAACTAAATTTGCCCATTAAATGATATCAATATATATATTAAATGTTTATTATTCATGAGATGAATGTTATTTATTGATGCGTATGATGATGTGTATGATAATAAATGGGATTGATTATGGACTATTGACGATATGCGATTGGATTTTATTTTAGTTGGATGCGTGAATGTATGGGTTTTATTAAATGAGAATTCTGCGTACCTCGTCTTCTCTAATTTTTCTTAATGTAAATTCTATCTCCCTCTATGTACTTCCCTTATTATTTGATCGAGGTTTCTATTTATTTTAAATAGTTTTGTAATAGGAATAGTTAGAATTAATTTTTGAAAATTGGAGATCGAAAGGAAGCGAGGCGCTTGAAGACCCGTTTGTAATGGGCAGGGTTTAAATGTAATAGTTATATTTAAATATTATTTCTTGCACCCCTAGGGTTTGACCTTTTGGTTCACTTGGTGGCTCTAGTGAAGACAAACTAGAATAAAAGTCCATAATCAATCAGGGTAGAATATAGTATTCTATATATATGCTTATACTTATATATATATATTATATATTATGCAAACATGCTTGCATGTTTATTTATTAATATAATAGCGTATTTTATATATATATATAAATGCATGCAGCTAAAGCAAGATGAGACAAATTAATAACAAACCCCTCGATTTTTTATATTAAGTCTAAAGCGTTCAAAGATATTTGGAATATCGAGCGTTAAGCCTTCTAGCATGATAAAATTAATAGAGTATTAAATATTTAATATGAGTTTGTTGTGTCACCACAAGGCAAGTATTAAGTATTTAAGATGTTAATTATCACATTTGATGCTTATAAAGAAAATTGAACAATATTGTTTTGTTGTGTCACCACAAGGATGATATTTTTCTTTTTTGAATATATGAGTGCTAGGTTGGACTTAACTTGGATAATTTTGATTCGGATGTGTACCACTTGATCGAAATAATCTAAGAGCAAAAGAAAAGGAGTTGCATAGTTGATGTAATTGACAAAAGTTGTCTACCTATTTATTTATATATAGTTTTTGTTGTGTCACCACAAGGCTATATACATTTGAAATGGGATCCTTATTCTCACTAGCAAATCTTTAATTAGATTTTTTGCGAACTATATAAGTGAGGTAATATAGTTTGAAGAAAATAGTGGGAGATACCAATTTAAAACAAGACCTAATTTATTTTGGTAATTAATAAAAGAATGTATGTTAAAATGTTGTTAATTACAAATTCATTTCTGAGAATTTTACAATGTCTAAAATTACTATCAACTGCGAAGCATATTAGATGCTAAATTAACGGGAATAGAATTAAGCGGATTGGTTAAGGAATTTGAGAATAGTTCTCATATTTGAAAAAGCTATCTTATGTCATATCGCCTATCCTGCAATAGTTGCGAGAACAATGCCTCTGAGGAAGAGATTGCTACTTTTAGAAAGTGGCAAGATGATGCCTGATTGGCTCGATGCATCATGCTCGCATCCATGAGTATGAGCTTCAGCGTCGGCATGAAACTATGGATGCTCTACTTATATTCTGCACATCAAGTAGTTGATGGTGAGGAAAATGGGGTGATAGATATCGAGATATCTAAGGAGCTCTTAGATCTAGAATGGCCATGATGACACTATGATCTGAGATAAAAGTTCTTAACATAATCAATTTGATTGATCGATTAGGACAATTTGGTTTTGTCATGGATGGAGAGTTGAGCGAGATTTGATCTTGCACTCACTCCGGACTCCTTTCACAATTGTTGTGAATTTTCATATGAACAAGCTAGATATCGACCCTCATTGATTTGCTTAACATATTGAAAAATGTTGAGAGTCACTTTCGACCAAGAAAGATCAAGTCTTCTGGTTGGGGCCAAAGGATCTTACGAAAGAAGAGCGATTCAAAGAAGGTAAATAGAAAGGCATAAACAAAGGATAATAAGAACAAAAGCGATACGGATAGCAAAAGGTTTGCTTCCCTTTGCAATAAGCTGGACCTTTGGAAAGAAGCTGCGAGAAGCATCTTGAGAGGCTAACGAAAAGAAGCTTAGTGAAGTTTGATTTATAAATCTGATTTTGTTCATGATTGAAATAAATTTTTCTTTAAAGTCGAGGTTACTACTTGGGTATTGGATCTGAGCTTTGGTTATCATAAATATAGATTTATGAAGGGACCAAAGAAGTAGAAAGTTAAACAAAATATAAGTAATCTATGTGTGGAAAATGAAGCAAAGGTTCTTTGCATTAGCTATAGAAACTTATAGTTTAGCAATGCCTACTGGGCAAATCTATTAAGTCGATAAGTTGTTATTGTATTTCGATTCTTGTTAAAATATTATTTCCATTTTATTGTTGGATGATGAAATCTTTGGTATTATAATTAAGAACAATTGTTGTTTATTTATAATAATAATGTTTTGTATAAAGGCTGGAATATTACTTAATAAATTTTGTATACTTGACTTACGTGAAAATAATTTTGCATATTGAACAAATTAGTATAAGAAAAGGAGATGATCATTCAAAGAGTTGAATGTGTGTATTTCTTTGAAATCAAGTGTGAATTATTTGAAAGGTTGAAAAGAATTGAAGTGAAACAAATTGGCAAAGTATTAAGATTCTTTGATTAGATCGAGGAATAAATACTTGTGCTTGATAAGTTTCTAGATCATCTCAAATGGTTTTCTCATAATGGACACATCGATCGTAATAATTGATTGATGTATCTGAAAGAAGGAAAATCGTACCTTGTTGGACGTAGTGCGGTCCATAATGATTTTCTGAGCATTCGGTATCTTACAGGATAATGTCCTAGAAATGGTTGCATATCTACGAAAATGGTAACCTCAAAATCCGCCCCCAAGACTCCATAAAAGTTATGGAAGGGAGGATTCTAATCTTAAGTATGTTAAGATAAGGGTTGTCGACTTATGTGAAAAGGTTTCAAAGGATAAGCTTGGGACAAGATTTTATAAGTGTGATTTGTGGGACATCTAAAAAGTAAGTTTAGGGTATATGTTCTATAATCTACTTAGTAAAAAAGGTGTTTATTCTGAAAACACGGCGCCTTCTAAGATAAAGGTGTTTATCATTAAAAGGGCTAGTGGGAGGATAATAGATCTTGAAAAGTTCAAGAACCACAAAACACTTATAAGTCGAATAAGAGGAACACGTAGATAGACCTATTGTACCATGCAAGAATCGTAAAATGCGGAATAGTGCAAGAAGATACCTAGGAGGTATGGATTCATCATGATGATGATGATGATGAGATGTACACATCATAGAAGATGATGATCGAGTTACATTCGATGATGGTAAGACTTAGTGTGTACAAAAGGTCGGGTTAGGGCGTCGTGTGAAATTGAAATTTCTCTAGTATTATATGTTGATATACTACGGATGAGGAATTACATACCAATGCTACAATCGGTAAAGATAAAGTTGTCTAAACATTCCTCCATGAATGATTTTGGAAGAGTATCTTAATTGGGGATATAAATCTATATAGATAGATTTAAGAGGATGCTCAACTTAACCCGAGGAGCGTATATTCATTTGATGCTAAAAGTCGTTTAGCATGGCAAACTCAAGAGATGTCTCATGTTGATGAGCTATGGAGTGTATCTCTCTTAATAGTCCCCACGAGACTCATAAAAAGAGAGATCGCATGAGTGGTGATCATGTATGTCTGATGAAATATACGAGACGATGTTGATCGGTCGTATTATGGAGAAGTTCACTATGAGTCGGTGAAAAACATCTTAAAGTGCTTAGCTTAGGCACTAAGGATGTGATCATATTCATGGTGAGTCTAAATTAAAACTAGAGGGCTTAACGGACTCAAGTTTTTTCAGACAGACCAAGATGACGAGAAAAATCCACTTTAAGGTAAAGCGTTATCTTGAGCGGTGGTGCGATGAATTGGAAAGGTTCAAACAAAAAGAGTTCTTTGGTTTAGTGATAAAGACAAAGTATATAGCTATAAATGAAGGCTGCAAGTTGATTGTTTGGATTAAAAGTTCATTCTGAGAACTAGGAATAGTTCTAAGTCTCATCTTGGATCTAAACATGTGTTGTGGCACTTTCATTTGATTATTAGAATCATTGAAGATGGGAAATCACTATAGAGATAGTGGACTCTCAAGAACAACATTACATATCCATTAACTAAAGCTTATCAATGAGGATAATAATCGTCACTTAGAGAAGAAGAGTATAAGATACCATGGCGATTGGCTTTAGTGCGAGTGGGAGATTGAAAGTAGTATGCACCTGAAACCCGATCATGTTTGATGATAAAGCATATACTTTGTAACAATCTTATTCATTTATTAATAAAAAGTATTAATTTATTAAAGGCTTTTAATTATCTACATGATCTTTGTTTTATAATATGTGATAAACCCATAGTTTTAAGCAATGCTTTTAGAATAATGATGATGATCATTCTAATGAGATCTAAATTCTTAGAAAGCTTAAAACTAAAATAGTTCCCAATCGTTGGATTACTAAATTGGGGATTAGTGAATCCGGATAGATTGGTACATCGTTCTTGCTCATTGGATGAGGATGATTGATCTCATGATCATTTTGTGTGGAACACTAAAGCAAGTATGTAGGTGCTTATTAGAGAATAAGTTCCTTTGAGCGTGGCTCGCTAAGGAATACCTAATGGAGTTTTATTTGCTTTTGTCGATAGGAATTCTGTAGTGATAGTAGTCAAGTAATCCTTGGACTTGAGATCATCATAGTATCTTGTGTATGATGAGTTATACTTTGACTTATTCCTTAAGACCCTTAGGGTATATCAAAAGGTATGCTTGGGTATAATAAGTTATACATGGAGATAATGTATGATCGATAAAGAATCTACCACTACTAATAAAGAAGAGAAATGTCTATGTGATTAGATAAAACAACCCGGTAGTAGTCCTTGGCAAGCGAGAATGAAATTAGAAAGGAGTTTCTAATTTGCATTATTTGAGTTGTGCATTTAAGGATCGAAATACATATAATTAAATAAAATAAGACTTGTGACGGTAATTCCATATCTTATATTTAATTGGGACATTGTATGGTGGAAGGATTGAATTATGCGGTAACTATTTACTCGAAAGGTTCTTTTATGATTAATGTTGAAATCTATATTATCTGGAAAGTCGTTGATCATTTAGGGAGGCTTATCCTATTGTAGAATAAATATTATTTATTTAAATAAATTAATTGTTTAATTTATTTATTTAAATAAGATTAGAATTATTCTAATTGATTTATTCACAATAGGTTTAATATGGAGAACCTAAAGGGTCACACCATAAAAGGAAGAATAATTATTTAAGAAGTTAATGGCATAATCGTAATAATATGTTAAGTATATTTAATTTAATCTATGGTGATAGAATAAATTAAATAGCTTAATATTATTATTTAATATTTTAGAAATATTAAATATAAATTAATAAGAGAGTCTTATTAATATTATTACAATTATTATTATTTTAATTTCTAAAAGAGTTTAGGAATTAATTTAATATAAGTACTCTCATTTATTCTAATTGGATTAGGAGGAAAATTAGTTAAAGGAGTTTAATTAATTATCCTAATAAGATTAGGGAGCTTAATTAATTAAAAAATTTAATTAATTAAATAAAACCCAATTCCTTAATTGTTAAGGTGGGTTGCCCACATCTATAAATAAGAGGAGTCTTATTATGGGTGGTGGGGTTGTTGATTTTTTCAACATCGTAATAATTCCAATTGTTTTGGAGAGTACACTTTTTTCTATAGAGATAGAAAAACTAGGGTTTGAGCAATACCCATTCTTCTTGAATTTTCTTCTTCCTTGGTGGATCACCCTCAGAGGCCAAACATTTGGGTGGCTAACGTTGATCAAAGGAAGGAACCAAAACCGGTGGATTCAAGTTGAGCGAAAGGATTTGGAGGTGAACTTGTACGAGAAGCTCGAAGCTTTCGATCTTCATAAAGGGTATATGATTTTTATTCTTTATCTTTTTCGTTTAATTAATAATTATGCATAAAGGGTGATAAAGGGTATATGGTTTGTAAAATTTTAAACTACCGGTGGTCGTTTTTTAGAACGTTTCGCTGAATTTATCTCTTTCATACGGTTTTTAAATCTGCTTTTAAAATTTGATTGCGTTCTTGAATATTACAAGTGGTTCTATAGTTTGAAAGCGTCTCTCAAGGCGTGTTGAGTGCAAATTTGGATGGGGTGCGCTTCACATATTCCCACCGATGTCTGCCTCATTCTGAACATAAAAAGTAGCGAATGGAACTTTCTGTTCCTCCGTGCATCCCAAGACATCGAATATCTTGGTAATTTGTTTGACCCATGTCTCGCCTTAATCGGATCCGGCTTTCCCCCTGAATTACGGTGGTCCTGACTCTATGAAGCTGCTTGGTTTGTGACCACCCGTGAATTGCTATCATTTCCTCCCTGTATTTTGAACACGAGTCTCCACTAAATGCGATTTTGCATGAGCGCAAAAAGCTTCTAAACATCCCCTCGTTCATCATCTTCTCGATTGGTGTTGTTCACGGGAGGTACATTGTCGACTGCTGTTGCATGTTCTCCTCGTTGGTAAGTCTGAGGCATCTCCACGGTCTCATTTACTCCACTTTATTAATATTCTCGATCGACATTCTCAAATATTGTCATAAAACAAGGGTTAATTAAGGAAATCAATATATCACATAATATCCCTATATATCTTGACAATTAACAAATAAGCTTAGGTAGGACACACTAGCGAAGGATTACTCGTCTCTCCCCTCTAGTTTACATTCCCCGATCTCATTTAGAGATCATATCCTAAGCTACGATACCAATTGTGGCGCCCCCAAAATAGGTCCATTCCATCCAACCCATTACGAGTCGCCAAATACATGGTACGAAATAACTACAACTTTATTAATACGTTTATGCAAAATACAACAACATATATATATTGTGAGTTTAAATACAATTATTGTCTTCTAGACAATATACATACCCAAATAAATCCTCATCACGATTATTTATACATTATTTTACAAAAATTGTGAGGACTACTAATCAACTCTCTAGAACCTTCATTCCATACCAGAAGACTAGTACTCGTTACATTCTCGCCTCACGAGAAGAAAAATGGAACAAAAAGGAAAAGGTGAGCTCAACTAGCCCGATAAAGAATATTATGACTAAGATAATATACAACAAATTATCGTTAGTCTTCAACGAGGAAAAATTTAATAGAATCTGATAGACAACCGGGTTTTAAATCAACAATTGCGGCGGAATCAACAATTCATTAGAAGAGTTAAGTAGAGAATGCAAACTACCATCTTCTATATATGAATTTAAAAGTCCATCGTCGATATTTTATCCTGTAACATCAATCAATATATATACGGAATCAAATATTCATCTTTGCACTTCTGCGGGCCAAAGATATTCATCGATTAGTCATGTTCATCTAAACACTGTTCATCTTTGTACTACGGGCCAAAGATATTAATCGATCGGTCGTATTCATCTCAACACTGTTCATCTTTTGCACTACGGGCCAAAGATATTCATCAAGAAAATCATTCATCTTTACACTACTGGCCAAAGATATTCGGTAATATCATCATTTAGGATTTGAGGATGATGAAAAATATTTTAAAGAAAAGCGAATCCGATTGAAACAAAAGAACAAGTATTAAGGATTCAGTATTTCATTTATTTCATGTCAAAAATACCTCATAAATAAACATAGTGATGTAAAATTCAAGAATGATCAAAACATGGATACAATCAAAACTAGTATCCGAATAGATATTTTGACGAGAAGAAAAAAATTTTCATTTTTTTTGGTGAAAGTGTTGGTATTCGTGAATAGTCTTTAGTATCGTGAATAGTAACTCAAGCACCAAAAGAAAAAAATTTCACAAAAAAATCATCACGCTTCGTACTTCGTGAATAGTACTCGTGAATAGTAACTCGTGAATAGTAACTCATGAATAGTAACCTTAGAGCATGAAAAAAGTTCCAAATTTAATAAAAGTTCAACCAATATTTCATCATAATGATATTGAAGAAATAATATCATTTTCGAATAAAATAACATTACTTACCTCGAAAGGCAGTACTTCTAGTTGAAACAGGATATAGGTTATGACTTGAACTTGCACTTGTATAGCAATACTCAAAGTATACTCAAAATACTCACAAGAATAAACTCGATATATATAGAGAAAAACTTGAGTTTACGGTGTGATTTTCAATTCTAACTAAGATCCTATTTATAGGAAAATGCTTAGAACACCAAAGCGAGAAAATTTGATATAATATTAATATTTACAAAACATTCCTACGCCCACTTTGAAATCTGATTTCAGCCACCAAGCACATGTTAAAGATGGCCACCAACATTTGAAAAACGTTTTTCTTAAAAAACATAATTAAAACTTCCAAAAATCAATTATTTCGGAGCTTCGGAACATAAATAATTCATAATAAATAGCTCTTTTATTAGAAAAATTCGAAACTCGCGATTTTTCATAGGAAATTCCATTATCTACAACTTTGCAGAAGGAAGTTTTTCCAAATTTCAAACAGAAATTGGAAGGAAATCCATAAGCAGAAGCGATTTTCTGTGCTATAATCAAATTTCGATTAAGAAATGGGGATCCAAACGACACACAAAATATGTGTTAAACATTTAATGCCACAAAAATACTCTTCATTCTCATATACTCATATATCCCACATTCATTATAAAAATATCATAATTAATATATTATTAAAATAATATATTTAAATGAATTATTTTATCGAGGAAAAAGATAAAATATTAATTTTCAACAATTGTCTTTGTGAGACCCCATTTTATCAATAAAGATTTAAATTTTGTTGAAATAATTTTTTTAATATTATGGTGTGAATTTAAGATAATATTATAGTTGTGGGTAGTATTTATAAATTTTGCAAAGTATGCAAGTGGTTATATTATATTTCGATTGGTCGGGGAATATTCGGTTTAGCGGGGAATATTCGCATACAACTACTCAATCATTGGTGGACCTAATGTAATTATTATTGCCGGATTGAAAAACAAAAATATTTTATTAAAATAACGGCGGAAGTTTCACGATTAATTCTTGTTGAACTACTCGGTAGTAAAAAAAGACTGATAATAAGTGTGGTTGCATAGTAGCTTTACCACGGTATTGATTATTGATACTTATGTGAGAAGTTACTCGGTTTGATTCCATTATTGTCGATTAATAATATGAATTATTATAGCGATAATGACGTTTTGTTTTATTCAGTATTATTAACGTAATAAAATGTAAACATCTTTTATATAAAATAGAATACTTTATTAAAGTTATTCTATAAATAGAATATATTATATTTTATTATGCATAGTGTTGCATAGTGTTTTTGCGTAGTGTTTTGCATAGTATTGCATAAAGTATTTGCATAGTAAAATGTTTTTATATAAATAGAATATATTATATTTTATTTAAAAGATTTTGCTTTAAATATGGACCGTCGATTAAAGTAAATCAATCTGACCGTTCATGGATTAATTACTATGCATTCTATTTTCTATAAATAGAAGCTCATTCCTTCATTATTTTCTTTACGAATTCATTTGAAACTCACAGAGAGAAATTATAGAGAGAAGCTATAGAGAGAAAATCTATAGAGAGAAAAGAAGAAAAGTATTCTGCTACTTCACTTTCCAATATTAGGTTCTTCTAAGGTAAGGGATATTATTTGTTGTACCGTAAGTGTGTTATTCTTCTTGAAGAGAACTTCATTATTCCATTCATTATTATTACATTGGAATAACACTGTAAAAGTGGCATACCTATACATAACTTTTGTATCATGGCATACCCTATACTTGGTGAAATCCTTATGTTATTCCATTGCTTATTATTACATTGGAATAACTTTGTATCACCATGATTTACCTATACTTGGTGACATTCTTTATTATTACATTGGAACATCCACATGCATGTGTTTTACACAGGACACAGTTCCGATTTTATTATTACATTGGAACATCACATGCATGTGTTTTTACAGGACTGGTTAAAATCTTTATCATTCATTGGAATATCTATCATGTGTTTTACACCGGATACAGTTCCATCTTTATTATTACGTTGGAACATCCGTCGGTGTGAATTTCACCGACTGGTTCCATTATTATTATTTACATTGGAATAACTGCATACATCTGACAATCTGCATGCATGGTGATTTCTTTTGTTATTCCATTCTTTATTATACCCGGTTGGTTAAAATTTTGACTTTATACTCCATGAAATTAGTAGAATATCCTTGATATTTGCGTTTCATCCAAAGATCTTTTCATGGAAATATTCTTACGATCATTCTTGAATTTTACTCTCTGAAACAAATATCATGTTGACAATTTGGACGTTAATAATTCATGGATTAAATAATTCTTGAACTTGTTTTATTGAATTACTATGTCATTGTCATCATCCTCATGTTATATTATGTTATCTTTGGCTTACGTGCATAGATGAACTTAGTATGATTATGACCGAGGATCATTGGTATAATCATGACTTGATATAAATGATGTGACAAAAGTCCTCGGTGGCTTTTGTAACGGTGATGGATAGTTTTTGGTATGATTATGACGAGGGGTGATTCGGTATAGTCATGACCATTGATAATTTGATGAAAATTCTTGGTAGTAGTACGGGGATGATTAGATGTGGTGGTTTATTTATTAAAAGTGAGTCTCGGTGATAAAAATTAATGAAAACCTTTAAAACCTAAAAGATAGTAGACTTTATTCTCTACTTGACCTTTTAATGGATTGCTTATTAAGCTATGATTAAGCTGGTTGTCTATTGTATTTTATCGGTTTAACATTTGTTGAAGGCTAATGATAATTTATTACGCATTATCTTAGTCATAATATTTCTTCTTTGGGCTAGTTGAGCTCACCCTTTCTTTCTTTATTCTCTTGTGAAATGAGAACATATTTGGACGAGTCGGGGAATGAAGTAATGGTCCGAGGAGGATAGCATTAGTAGTCCTCACTATTACGTGAAATAGTGTGATAATAGTTGTAATGAGGACTCCTTTTGAGTTTGTATAATATCTAGTAGACAATATTTGTATTCAAACTCATAGTTTATGTCGTATTATTACACTTACGATTATATTAGTAAGTTGTATTTGAATTTATGTACCATGTAAGTGGCGACTCAAGATGGGTGGCGTATACCTAATTTTGGGGGCGTCACGGTTGGTATCGAGCTTAGGGATATGATCCTGGCTAAGAGGTGAGAATAGAACTAGGAGGGAGAGGCGGAAATTCCTTCGCTAGTATGACCTACCTAAGTTTATTTGGTATTTAATTGGTGACGATCCGGTGTATAGGGATAATATGTGATGAGTTAATTAACCCTGGTTTTGTGGATGGTGTTTGAGAATGATATCCGAAAATCTTTGAGATAAGCAATGAAGCACATGAGAGTGTTGATTCACTCAAACAAAAGGTAACGACCAACAATACGATAATAATCATCTTTGGTGGTGGCAATTGCTATCGAACAATGATAACCATCGTGGGGAAATTATCATGCTAAAATGGTAACCACTTGGTGGTAATCATGGCAAAGATAATAGAAGTGGAAATTTCAAGAAGAGGAGGTCATTTAGCTCGATTTTGTGTTAGTATAGTGAAGTCAAGTCCAGTTTGGGATAGTGGCACCAAAGGCGGATCACGGATGAAAACAAAGTCGGTGGTTTTCGGGAAGAGCGTTTTTCGTGACTTCTCAAAAAGTGGGTAACCCGACGAGCGAAGTTAGCACGGGTTAGTTAATTATAAATTCTTGCGAAGTCTATACCTTATTAGATCTGGGTTCTACCCATTCTTTTATCTCTCTTGCTTGCGTTCAACGTTTAAATTTGACCCGGAGAAATTAGACTTTGATTTATCTATTGAAACTTCGTTGGGAGAAACCTTCATTACCTCCAATTGTTTATTAATCTTGTTGTTTCAAATAAACACTTTCACGTTACTTGTCGATCTTATCTCTTTGAAAATACTTGCCTTTGAGGTCATTTTTGAAAACGATTGATTAACTACTTATTATTCTTTTCGTAAGGTTGTTAGCTTTTATATTTATAACAACCACATTATCTGAATTCAAAGTAACCAAACCCTAAAGCTAATCATTGTAATATCAAGCCATAAGTAAAGAGCTCCGAACCTTTCGTTGTTGACTTCCTTGTGTGGAATGCTGAAGCGGACTTTACTGTGGCGACGCCGTGATGAAGATGGCAAGTTAATAGGTATCATTGTGAGGTCTTTATCTGGGTTAAGGGATAGAAGTCACGAGTTGGTATTAATGTGACGTCTTATCCAAGTCTTGGAGACGAAATAACATGATTTTGAATGATATTTCTATCATTAATAAATTTCTTGGCATATTCTTGAAGACTTCCTAGCCTACCTAGAGCGTGAAATCGAATTTTGTATTGACCCCAAATACAAAACCCATTTCTTAAACCCTCAAATATTTCTTCAACTAAAAGGATGCATTTACGTGGATTATGATGAAAGTCATAATAAAAGAATAGAACTAATAAAAATCATGGGTATATGAAGTATTAGTAAGTTTTATGATGAGTTATGTTGGTTAGTATGTGAAAACATGAAAGTTTCTTAGAAATCACAAAGAGTTGAAAATCGATTTTAGTGAAAAAAACGTAACATGAAATTCAATTGACCATATCTCCTGTTATATTTTGAATTTTTGAATGTAGTCAAGTCCTAGAGTTAGATCTATGAGTTACCTAACTAATCCAAGTGGAATTACTGGAAAAGGTGTTGTAGATTTTTGTGTGGACTGATTTTAGCAAAAGAGGCCAAAGCTGTAAATTTCGAAAATGCTACTGCCCAGAAACTTTAAGGGGCTGTTTCGGCCACTTAAATTATGAGAAAAATTCTGGCCTTTTGGGACATGAAGGTATATGGTATAAAGTATCTCCTGTCCAAAAATGAGCTCATTCTGACTTAAAATGAGCAAGTTATGACTATTTCAATATTTAGGTTTTTTAAATGAAAAGCGCTATAACCTGAGTTCTATAACTCAGATGACCATGAAATTTAAACTAGAAGCTCATGTTAACATGTAAGATCCTGCCAAGATTTGGGAATTTTGGAGTTAAACTTGAGGTAGCTAATTTCTTAAGGAATTAATTAGAAATTGATTTTTGAAAAATAGTAAATGAATTTTAAAATTCGAGAAAAATATATTTTCATTATGGGACTATATTATGCTAAATCCTAGAAAAGAAATATTTTTGGGTCTAATTTGGTATTTTTCATGAAAATAGTTTAGTTATGAACATATGAGTTAGATATGTTATGTGAAGTAACAAAGTTGAAAATAGGATTTTATGGCTAGAGAATCCTATATAGAGTATATGCATATTTTTTTGATGAGGATTTGATAATTGGTGATGATATTTTATGAGTATGGCATTTTGAATGATTAAATGCATTATATGGTAAAAGCGTAAACAATTGAGATAAATTGTTTATAAATTTAAGAAGTGATTAAAATATTATTATAATATTAATGTTATTAGATTATGAGATTATTAAGTGATTGATAACATGGGGATATTCTTGAATCCGGATAAATTATATTATAAATGTTTAATATTTATCCTTTATCTCATTTGATTGATTCTTTATATCATTATCCTCATGTTTATATTATGTTGAAAGTCATCGTGGCTGTAGAAGCATAGATGGACTTGGTATGATTATGACCACGGATTATTGGTATAATCATAAGCAGTAATTAAATACACAATTATCTTTGGTAGTAGTGCATGGATAATTTGTGGTCGTGATACTAATGAATACACAATTATCTTTGGTAGTAGTGCATGGATAATTGTGGTCGTGATCTTAATGAATACACAATTATCTTTGACCAGTAGTGCATGGATAATTTGTGGTCGTGATCTTAATGAATACACAATTATCTTTGGCCATGTAGTGCATGGATAATTTGTGGTCGTGATCTTAATGAATACACAATTATCTTTGGTAGTAGTGCATGGATAATTTGTGGTCGTGATACTAATGAATATCCTTGGCACGTAGTGCGGGGATGATTCGATGATATGGATTAATTATTGAAATTTGAGTCTCAAAGAATGAAATATTAATTCATGGATGTGGTAAAAGTCGTCTTTGGGCACGTAGTGCATTGATAGACTTGGTATGATTATGACCACAGATTATTCGGTATAATCATGGTACATAATTGAAAACACGAATATCCTTGGCCAATTAGTGCATGGATAACTTCGTGGTCGTGATCTTATTAAGCTAAGTCTCGATATTATTGGTTTTCTGAGTTATATATCTTTGGCCAGTAGTGCAAAGATGAATTGTTAATGAATATCTTTGGTAGGATTGCAAAGATGAACTTAATATTTTCAACGATAAAGGTATTCAAGGTATCCTCACCTCTTTATCATATCCAGTCGCACGTACCCTAATTTCGAGGGCTTAAATTCCATAAGGAGGGAGATTGTGAGACCCGGATTTTATCAATAAAGATTTAAATTTTGTTGAAATAATTTTTTTAATATTATGGTGTGAATTTAAGATAATATTATAGTTGTGGGTAGTATTTATAAATTTTGCAAAGTATGCAAGTGGTTATATTATATTCGATTGGTGGGGAATATTAGGTTTAGCGAGGGAATATTAAATCAAACAGCTCAATCATTGGTGGACCCACAATGAGAATTATTGTCGGATTGAGAAAGCGATAAAAATATTTTATTGAAATAACGGCGGAAGTTTTACGATTGAGTTCTTGTTGAACTACTCATTAGTAAAAATGCGATAATAAGTGTGGTTGCATAGTAGCACACCGGTATTGATTATTGATGCTTATGTGAGAAGTTACTCGGTTTGATTCCATTATTGTCGATTAATAATATGAATTATTATAGCGATAATGACGTTTTGTTTTATTCAGTATTATTAACGTAATAAAAGCGAAACATCTTTTATATAAAATAGAATACTTTATTAAAGTTATTCTATAAATAGAATATATTATATTTTATTATGCATAGTGTTGCATAGTGTTTTGCATAGTGTTTTGCATAGTATGGCATAGTATTGCATAGTGTTTGCATAGTAAAATGTTTTTATATAAATAGAATATATTATATTTTATTTAAAAGATTTTGCTTTAAATATGGACCGTCAGATTAAAGTAAATCAATGCAGATAGTTCATGGATTAATTACTATGCATTCTATTTTCCTATAAATAAGCTCATTCCTTCATTATTTTCTTACTAATTCACTTTGAAACTCTGAGAGAGAAATTATAGAGAAGCTATAGAGAGAAAATATATAGAGAAAGAAGAAAAGTATTACGCTACTTCACTTTTCCAATATTGGTTCTTTAAGGTAAGGGATATTATTTGTTGTACCCGTAAAGGGGTGTTATTCTTTCTTCTTGAAGAGAACACATTATTCCATTCATTATTATTACGTTGGAATAACATGTAAAAGTGGCATACCCTATACATAACTTTGTGTCATGGCGTACCCTATACTTGGTGAAATCCTTATGTTATTCCATTGCTTATTATTACATTGGAATAACTTTGTATCTGTGATTTACCCTATACTTATTCTATTGGAACATCGTCATGCGTGTGTTTTACAGGACTGGTTCCGCTTTTTATTATTCTGTTGGAACATCACATGCGTGTGTTTTACATAGGAACCGTTCCGTCTTTTATCATTACATTGGAATATCTATCGCGTGTGTTTTACACGGATGCTGGTTCCATCTTTATTATTACATTGGAACATCCTGCAGCGGGTGTGAATTTCACGACACTGGTTCCATTATTATTATTCATTGGAATAACTTTGTCATCAAGCAATCGCATGCATGGTGATTTCTTTTGTTATTCCATTCTTTATTATACCCGGTTGGTTAAAATTTTGACTTCTATACTCCATGAAATTAGTAGAATATCCTTGATATTTGCGTTTCATCGATATCTTTTCATGGAAATATTCTTACGATCATTCTTGAATTTTACTTACTCAAAAAGCGATATCATGTTGACAATTTGGACGTTAATAATTCATGGATTAAATAATTCTTGAACTTGTTTTATTGAATTACTATGTCATTGTCATCATCCTCATGTTATATTATGTTATCTTTGGCTTACGTGCGTAGATGAACTTAGTATGATTATGACCGGGGATCATTCGGTATAATCATGACTTGATATAAATGATGTGACAAAAGTCCTCGGTGGCACATAATGCGGTGATGGATAGTTTTTGGTATGATTATGACCGGGGTGATTCGGTATAGTCATGACCATTGATAATTTGATGAAAATTCTTGGACAGTAGTACGAGGGATGATTAGATGTGGTGGTTTATTTATTAAAATTTGAGTCTCGTGATAAAATTGATGAAAACCTTTTAAAACCTAAAAGATAGTAGACTTTATTCTCTCTTGACCCTTTTAATGGATTGCTTATTCCATTGCATGATTAAAGCTGGTTGTCTATTGTATTTTATCGGTTTAACATTGTTGAAGGCTAATGATAATTTATTACGCATTATCTTAGTCATAATATTTCTTCTTTGGGCTAGTTGAGCTCACCCTTTCTTTTCTTTATTCTCTTGAAATGAGAACATATTTGGGGACGAGTGGGGAGCGAAGTAATGGTCGAGGATAGCATTAGTAGTCCTCACTATTACGTGAAATAGTGTGATAATAGTTGTAATGAGGACTCCTTTTGAGTTTGTATAATATCTAGTAGACAATATTTGTATTCAAACTCATAGTTTATGTCGTATTGTACCCACAGCAGATTATATTAGTAAGTTGTATTTGAATTTATGTACCATGTAAGTGGCGACTCAAGATGGGTGGCGATATACCTAATTTTGGGGGCGTCGCGGTCACATTAAAAAATTTTCTCCATCTATATCCACATAAAATCAATATTTTTCTCATCGTATAAATCAATAATTAATTATTCACAAATAATATTACAGAATCACAACATCGGGCAACCGTGCCGTTCCCAGAAAGAGGGGCTTTCAATAAGGATCTCTCTCTTCTTTGGCCGCAATTAGGTGACCAAACCTCTCCTTAAGCGGAGAACTTTCTAGACATTGCCAATAATTTTTCTAATAATATTATTCGGATAATATGAATTATGCTTCGATAATGGAAAATTGTGTAATGACAATTTATTGAAACAACATGTAATATAAAATATCAATGCAAAGCAATTATTGAATTAATAAAATAAAATCTTGAATAGTAATTCTTTGTAACAATTATTGAGTAGTGCCTTCTTCACGTAAGAATCAATAATTGGTGCAATCAATGGTATCTTCTTTGTTCAACAACCAGCGTATTAGTGTGTTTTAACCGGCGGGTATTCCAACGAAGATTAACGGTAACAACTACGCTCGTTATTTATAAACAACTTATATTTGTCGTTTTCTTCATCCAATCGCTTTTAGTTATTGGGCCCACAAAAGATCAACGGCAAAGGTAAATATTTAATATTCCCCAAGCAATGAAGAATATTCCACGACCAAATGAATATTCCACGACAACAATGAATATTTTATAACCACTTGCTTATTTTGAAATATTTACGTATTTTACCCATAACTATCCACATTAATCAAATCAACCCTTACTATTTCAAAATAATAAATAGAGAAAATTAAATTTCATTAATAATAAGTTGGGGTCTTACAGAATTTGCATGGCTTGAATGGACAAAAGTTGTTCCGCCCTTTGTTCCACATAGGCACATGTGAAAATTAGACACAATTTTTATGCTTTCTCCTGATTTTGAAGGATGTTTATACCTTCCCCTGTCACAAAGCATAATTTATACATTACATGGTATTCAGTTTCTGTGGAAAAACAAATCAACTTAACTTGGCCCACGTATTAAAGATAAAACGAAATATAAAAACTCGTAAATTCTCATAATCTAAATCAAAATGGGGAAGTTTGAGTTGAATAAGCTTTGCGACTATCTCATGTTCTAGCAAAAAGTAATCTGTTGCCTCTTCATACTGGTGGAAGAAAGCTTCGTCTTCTGTAGGCCTTTTTTTTATTGTTTCTGACATATTTATAACCCAACACGGTTCATTCCTAATCTCGTTCACCTTTGACTTGCTAATTAAAAAAAAAAGAAATAAGTTAGACTTGATTCAACACTATAAGTTAATAAAGAGAAGCTAATAATAATTCAAAAAAATTTCATACGCTAATTTTAGTTTTATTATGTTGATGGGAGCCGATCCTATAATAACTTTGAATCAATTTGCAACCAACTTGATTTTCCAACTCGGGTTTTAGAAGCGTGAAGATACTAAACCACCCAATCACCCACTTGTAGATTGATATTATCAAAGATCAAGCAAGAACCGTGTTTGCTTGTAACTAAGAAGAAGCACACCGAGATCAAAATCGATCGAAAAAAAAATCTTATTATAGATAGATATGGTTTTTACTTCTTTATTTTTGGTAATTACAAAAGGCACCAACAACTAACTCACTATCCATCGCCAAACAACCTTCTCAAGGGTTTGATATGATGTAAACCAAGCATTCACAAAAATAATTAAAATTAATTTGAGATCCTACCAAACGTTATATATACCAATTGATTATGTATCAAGAAAACATTGCACTCTCAATATTGAATAAAGGTTAATACAACTTCAAATGCAATATTTTTTTAGTATTTCATCAAACATGTAATGTGCACTTTTCTAAATGACAAACTCAAAGTCAAATTGGGACAAAGAAAACAATTTGGGAGAGTAAACTAATTTAAGATAGCAAAATCAAGTATTTAACGTGTTATCCTCTTTGTCTTGGGCGTCATATGATTCTAGAATGCAACTTGCATCATTATGTTTCTGTGAGCCCAAATACAAATTAGGGTTGACATATGATCTAAAGAATTAAATGAACCGGGAGAAGCCTCCACGTGTCCCGAGGCAAAAGTCTCGTGGAGGCGACTCATTTTGGGATTTGATTGAGGGATTGGAATGGTGGCTAGAAGGACAGGATGATTTAGGCATTACTTAAGTAACTAAGGGTATTTTTGGAATTTCTTCTGAAATCACATGCCATGCACAAGACCCAGACATGTGCCAGACACGTGATCATTTTCCAGGAAACTCTATAAATACCCTTTTCATTTCAATAAAAGGGGACTTTTTGATTCTCTCTGAACTGAAGACTTTGAAGAAGGCTCTTGAATCCTAAGAGTTCTGTAACGTGTTACTTAAACAGACGATTACCTGTTTTTCTCCCCTCTTTAACCACACAATCAAGACCGTACTCTTTGTGGATTTCTCTCCTCCTCAGCCAACACGAAACCCTAACCCTAGTAAGGTACGGTTTTCTTTCCCATAGTTTTTATGCTAAATAATCCATATAAAAGTAATTCATTCCTCATTTGGAGGAGATTGAAACGAAACTGAGAAGGATTAGAGGAAGAGGAGACCAAAAACGATCCAAAAAACACTAAACCACTGTTTTAGTCAACGTATTGCATATATTCAGCACCAACTCAAGTCAATAACTGTAAGATAGTTTATTTTAATACTTGGCAAGAGGAACGGAAGCAACTGCATCATGAAGCTCCTTGGATTTGGCAATTATTTGGTCAAGAATTTAAGATGCGGAGAGATTAATACAAACATTTAAGCCCTTGAGGTCTAAAATATTAAAATTAAACAAAACAAATAATTTTGTTATATACTCATATTAACACTTTCAAACAAACACTGTGAAATAAGCAAATAAATTGATTTTTAAGGTAATAAAAGAAAACAAATGAACAAACAGAGAAACACTTCCATCAATTAGATGCACTTTAAGTATATTATCAATAAATTAAAAAAACATCCATCAATTAGATGCACTTTTAAGTATAGTATCGCAATGAAGAACATTGGAAAACAAAGCACCCTAAAAGCCACTCTTGCCGTAATGGGTAAATCAGAGATAGAGAAAAAGAGATTTGGGATGTTAGAAGAATAATATATACCTGATCTGCTTTTGAGGTCGAAGAAATTGAAACCTATAATATTATCAAGGCCTAAATCCTTGTCTGACTTCGTATTCATTTGTTCTACAAAAGATGTTTGGGTAAATCAGAGATGGAGAAGGAGAGATTTGGGATGCGTGTGGGGAGGAATCATAGAGTCATAAACATCTCCGGCAGATGGACTATCACGTAGACTATATTTAGTCCATATGACATCATCAAATGTCCTTTAATCTTCAATCCTTCCTGCAGATGGATTATCCTGTGGACTATCCCATGGACTATAATATAAAAAGATTAAAATAATCAATGAATTAATTTAAAAAACTATTATTAAATATAATAAAAATATAAACTATTATTAACAAAATACTTACAATTGTACATATTTATAGATTTTTCAATTTACATTTTCAATTTCTATCAGTTAGTATTTTATTCCGAGATTCGATCAAAATAATTTTCTTGATTCGATTTTTTTATATCCGTTGGAGTAATACAGCCCTTCTTCTTCTTCTTTCAAACTTCTCCTTCTTCAACATCCCATTTTCCTTCTTCTTCTTTAGTCGTCTCTCCCATTTAAATATATTAAAATTATAGTCACAATTATAGTCCACCAACTTCGTGTTCTTTGATATAGTCTTTGTGCCTCGCCAAAAAATTTAATAGACTATATTTAGTCCATCTGCTGGAGTGAGATCTGTGTTCCTAGACTAAATATAGTCTAGGGTTTGCGCACGCCGACACTGCTGGAGATGCTCTAAATATTTTAAGGAATCATAGAGACAGAAATATTGTGAAAAAAAAAAAGAATCCATCCACTCTCATTTCAAGTTTTATATGAATATAATGGGAGCACATTATAATCATAACCAAAGATTTTTTTCAATTTTTAAAGTTAGATCAATTACATTACATATAACAATAAATTTAGCAAACCACAACTGTAAACAGAACTGTAAAAGTTATGTGCTCTTTTAAAGTTAAAGTGTAATATTCTTTTGAACAAATAATACTCCCTCCGTTCCTAAAAGATTGTCGTTTAAAATTTTTGCACATGAATTAATTAAAGTCATTTAATACTACCATTTAACAATTAATTAAAATTTGTTTGAAATTCCATCACTACCCCTTTATGAGAAGTTAAAAACTATTAATACAATGGAGAAAATTTTTTTGGGACAATGAGAGAAAATAGAGGTAATATAGGAAAGTAAATAATTTATTTTCCTAGAAAGTTTTAAACGACAAATATTTTTGAAAAAAAAAATCTTCTTAAACGACAATCTTTTATTAACGGAGAGAGTATCTTATATTCAAGTTTGCAATCTAATTAACATAATTTTATTAAACTAGATTATATGACAATACATTTGCAAACAAATAATATTCACAATGCTACAAATATACAACAAATATAATTATTTATATTCGGAGATACGTTGAGCCTTTGTGTGAACTTTGGTATTTTTGGAGGCTCGGTGGTGTGTGTTCTGCCTTTGGGCGAACAATTATTTTATGTTCAGAGATACGTTCAGCCTTTGTGTGAACTTTTGTGTTTTTGAAGGTTCGGTGGTGTGTGTTCAGCCTTTGGGCGAACAAATATTTTATGTTCGAAGATACGTTCAGCCTTTGTGCAAACATTGGTGTTAAAGGAGGTTCGGTAGTATGTTCAGCCATTGGGGCGAACGTTTGTTTTTATAATATTCGGTGGATATAAACATTCATTCATATTTTCATTCATTTGTTTATTCATTCATTTATTCATTCATATATAACATAAACATTTATTCAGTTCTTTGGAACGAATATGTTCAGTTCCTCGAAACGAACTTTATAATTGGTGTTCGGTTTGATGTTCAGTTTTTTGGAACAAAATTTATTGGTGTTCGGTAGGTTATTTATCTATTTTCGGTTGTAATAAGGTTTTCTCGATTATCTATATATTCGGTTGTGATAAGGTTGGTTCGGTTGTGATAAAGTTGATTCTTTATATTTTCAATTGTGATAAGGTTGGTTCTTTATAACTTTGGTAGTGATAAGGTTGGTATTTTGGTTCTTTATATCTTCGGTAGTGATAAGGTTAGTTCGGTTGGTATAAGGTTGATTTTTTATATCTTCGGTAGTAATAAGGGCAATTGTTTATCTATCTTAGAAGTGAACAAAGAAAAGTGGTGGCGATATTGGGAGCCAAAAAAATTTCGATTGCGTATGGAGTTCGAGTGTGATAGTTCATTTTCGGCAGATATGAATTTTCGGTTGGTATAAATTTTTATACTCTCTTATTTTAAGTTTCTTATAAATAAGAGATCGGGGACAATGTTAGGGTGTGATTATTTGGGTCTAGCCAAGGTGTAGCCCAATTTATTTAATAGACTAGATTTGGTGTTGACCCATCATATATATTTATTTTGACAGTGGGAGAAACATTATTAAAGTAAGATTATATTTTCTTATTTGGTGGAATAAGGAGATTTAATTTGGGAAGGAATCTATATATCAACCATTAATTACTGGTTAAAAGGTGATTCTACAAATGACTTCTACTCTCGATTGGATTCGGTGAACATGACTATAAATACATCAATAAGAAAGGGTGGATCTGAGAACATAATAGCATATGACACAAATAAATATTTTGCACTCTCCATATATATTATTATAGTGGATTTCTTCTCTCTCTATGTGGTTTTTTTTCCAATTAGGTTTTCACGTAAATTTTTGTGTTTATATTTTATATATCTTTGTTTATGTTTATGTGATTGTATTTCGTGAGTTTGATTTCATAACAATACAATCAATCGTTAGCACAATTTTGACCTGCTGTTTTGGTGATTTCGTCAAGCGTACAAAATTTAGCGTTAACATTGAAAGTAGTAAAACTGAAATTTTTCCATATGTTGGTCAATTGTTCTCTTAGTTAGAAGCAGTTGAAATTTTTTATAGAACCTATGCCTATAAAAATGAATTTGAGATTAGAATTGCTATAAATCATAACATGAGCCGTACTGATGATTTATCTTTAGGCTATATGTATGCAAAAAAGCTGGCATACCAATGACTGTATAGAGTTTACTAGATGATGAATGTGATAATGTTAAAATAATAAGACAAAGGGACACTGTAGGATGCACATTATGTAAAGCTAAAATATTTGTTATACATTATAAGAAAGAAAATCATTAGCGTATTTCTACCCTTGAATTGAAACACAATCGTCAATTAGTGACACCTACAAAAGTAGATTTGAATGCGACACATGAATATTAATAAGGTTGCAAGACAATTAATTGACGCTTTAAATAGGTCTGGTATTGGACCTAATATGATGATGAACGTTTTGATCACAATGGACGGAGGGATGCAAAACGTAGGTTTTAATGATAATGATATTTGAAATGTGGTTAGAGAATTAAGGAGTTATTCGGAAAATGAAAATGATGCACACATTACAGTTAATTATTTAAAAAACTTGAATTCGAGGAGGTACTATATAGTAATTTTTTCCCGTGTCAAACCAGGTGATAACACATGTAAACCTAATATTTTTTATCAATAAAGAATTTTAAACTAAAATATAATTTTAAAAGAATATCAAGCGTCTTCATCAACTTTTCGAAAGGATTTTAATGTTTACGTGAAGGCATGCATATAAAGCAAGACTAAAATATCTAAAGTGAAAAAGGAGTACACATGCTGAAATGCAAAACAAATTTGAGTTTCGTGGTTTTTTTTGAAAGAAATGCAAATAGCGAATCCATATATATATATATATATATATATATATATAGGCCTAATGAATAATTGGTCACTAAGATCGATCCATCCATCGATCTAAAACTGATTTTTATAAATTAGTTGTCTATATTTGAGCAGACCTAAATTTCTTAACACAAAAAAAATTTTACAAGTTAATTGATCAATTTTTTTTAAAGCCGTCTCATATATTATAACGTTTTAGATGATTTTATTTTTTTAATTATTTAATATTTTATATAATTTAAAAGAATTAATCACAATCTTTTAAAATTATTTTTCAATATAAAATGATACAAATAAGAGAGTGTGATATAAGTATAAGGTAAAGAGTATTTATTATAAATAATTAATATTATATTTAATTAATATTATGTAACGCCTCCCAAAATAGGTCCATTCCATCCAACCCATTCTGATTAAGCGCCAAATACGTGAATGCGAAATAACTATAACTTTATTAATACATTTGTCGTGTGTAAAAATACGATAACATATATCTTGTGAGTTAAAATACAATTATTGTCTTACAGAGACAATATCGCATGCAAATAAATTTCCATCATGATTATTGATACATTATTTTATAAAATGGTGAGGACTACTAAACAACTTTTTCTAGAACCTTCATTTCATACCCCATTCTAGTATTCGCTACATTCTCGCCTCCTGAGAAGAAAAATGGAACAAAAAAGGAAAAAGGGTGAGCTCAACTATTTTAAAGTAAAAGAATATTATGACTAAGATAATATACAACAAATTATCGTTATCTTCAACGAGGAAAAATCTAATAGAATACAATAGACAACCGGTTTTAAATCAATCTTGCAATTGAAAATAATAATTCATTAGAAGAGTTAAGTAGAGAATGCAAACTAATATCTTCTATATATGAATTTAAAAGTTCATCGTCGATATTTTATCCTCGTAACATCAATCGATATATATCTTGAATCAAATATTCATCTTTCAGACCGAGCCAAAGATATTCATCGATTGATCATGTTCATCTAAACACTGTTCATCTTTGCTTTCTACGGCCAAAGATATTAATCGATCGGTCGTATTCATCTCAATACCTGTTCATCTTTGCCTTATGGGCCAAAAATATTAATCGATCGGTCGTATTTCATCTCAACACTTGTTCATCTTTGCACTACTGGGCCAAAGATATTAATCGATCGGTATGTTCATCTCAACACTTTTGTTCATCTATACCTTCACGGGCCAAAGATATTCATCAAGAAATCATTCATCTTTGCACTTCTGAGGCCAAAGATATTCAATAATATCATCATTTAGGGTGAGGATGATGAAAAATATTTTAAAAGAAGCGAATCCAGGTGAAACAAAAGAACAAATATTAAGGATTAAGTATTTTAAACAATCAAGTTTAAAATACTTCATAAGTAATCAGTGGAGTAAAATTCAAGAATGATCAAAACATGGATACAATCAAAGCTAGTATCCGAATAGATATTTTGGACAAAAAGAAGAAATTTCATTTTTAAATTGAATAAGTGTCGTATTTCGTGAATAGTAACTCAAACACCAAAAGATAAAAATTTCCCCAAAAACGTCATCACGCTTTCGTGAATAGTACTCATGAATAGTAACTCGTGAATAGTAACTCATGAATAGTAACCAGACATGAAAAAGTTCTAAATTTGATAAAAATTCCAACCAATATTTTGGCATAATGATATTGAAGAAATAATATCATTTTGAATAAAATAACATCCCTTACCTCGAAAGACAATGCTTTTAGTTGAAACAGGATATAAAGGCTATGACTTGAACTTTTGCATGTATAGCAACACTCAAAGTATACTCAAAATACTCACAAGAATAAACTCGATAATATAGAGAGAAAACTTGAGTTTCGGTGTGATTTTCAATTCTAACCTAAGCAACCTATTTATAGGAAAATGCTTAGAACACCAAAATAGAAAATTTAATATAATATTAATATATATTTTCTAAAACCTCATCGCACACTTTGCCAACTGAATTCAGCTCCTACACATGTTAAATGAGGCCACCTAAACATTCCAAAAATGTTTTTCCTATTTTAAATATTTAAACTTCCAAAAATCAATTATTTGAACTTGAACTTAAATAATTCATAATAATAAATAGCCATTTTATCAGAAGTTTTTATAGGAAATTCAATTCTCTACAACTTTGCGAGAAGAAAGTTTTCCAAATTCCAAGCGAAATTGATGAAATCCATAAGCAAAGCGATTTTACAATTTATAATCAAATTTGATCGATAATTGTGTCCACCACACACAAAAAATATGTGTTAAACATTTAATGCCACAAAAAATACTCTTCCTCCTCATATACTCATATATCCCACATTAATTATAAAATATCATCGTTAATATATTATTAAAATAATATATTTAAATGAATTATTTTATCAGAAAAAGATAAAATATTAATTTTCAACAATTGTCACATTAAAAATTTTCTTCATCTATATCCACATAAAATCAATATTTTTCTCATCATATAAATCAATAATTAATTATTCACAAATAATATTACGAATTACAAAGATCTTGCAACCGGTAGTTCCACAGAAAGAGGGTGCTTTCCAATAAGGATCTCTCCTTCTTGGCGTATGATTAGGTGACCAAACCTCTCCTTGAAGATAGAACTTTATAGACATTGCCAATAATGTTATCCAATAATATTATTAGGATAATATGAATTATTGCTCAGATAATGGAAAATATTGTGTAATGATAATTTATTGAAACCACAGTAATATAAAATATCAATGCGGCAATTATTGAATCAATAAAATAAAATCTTTGAGCGGTAATTACGTAACAATTATTGAGTAGTGTCTTCTTACGTAAGAATCAATAATTGGTGCAATAAACTGTCTTATTTATTATTCAACAACGTGATAGTGTGTTTTAACCATCGGGTATTCTGTGACGCCCCCAAAATTAGGTATCGTCACCCGTCTTGGGTCGCCACTTACATGGTACATAAATTCAAATACAACTTACTAACCTAAGCGTTGTCGTATACAATACGACATAAAGCGTGAGTTTGCATACAAATATTGTCTACTAGATATTATACAAACTCAAAAGGAGTCCTCATTACAACTATTATCACACTATTTCACGAATAGTGAGGACTACTAATGTTATCCTCTCGGACCATTACTGCCGTTCCAGGCTCGTCCCGGCTATGTTCTCATTTCACTGAAGAGAACGGTGAAAGAAAAGGTGAGCTCAACTAGCCTAAGTAAGAAATATTATGACTAAGATAATGCGAGAATAAATTATCATTAGCCTTCAAATGATGTTAAAGCGATAAAATACAATAAACAACCCAGTTTAAGCTGCTTGCGGAATAAGCAATCCATTAAAAAGTCAAGTAGAGAATAAAGTCTACTATCTTTTAGGTTTTAAAAGGTTTTCATCAATTTTTATCATTTGAGACTCGACAATAAATAAACCACCACATCTAATCATCCACGTACCCACGGTCAAGGATTTTCATCAAATTATCAATGGTCATGACTATCTTAGAATCACCCCTGGTCATAATCATACCAAAGACTATCCATCATTTGCATTACGAGCCCCCGAGGACTTTTGTCACATCATTTATATCAAGTCATGATTATACCGAATGATCACTGGTCATAATCATACTAAGTTCATCTATGCTGCGTAAGCCAAAGATAACATAATATAACATGAGGATGATGATGATGACATAGTAATTCAATAAAACAAGTTCAAGAATTATTTAATCCATGAATTATTAACGTCAAATTATCAACATGATCTTTGTTTCATAGAGTAAAATTCAAGAATGATGGAAGAATATTTCCATGAAAAGATATTGGATGAAGCGCAAATATCAAGGATATTCTACTAATTTCATGGAGTATAGAAGTCAAAGTTTTAACCAACTGGGTATAATAAAGAATGGAATAACAAAAGAAATCACCGTGCATGCGGTACTTGCATAGGCGAGTTATTCAGCGGAATAATAATAACGGAACGGTCGGGTGAAATTCACACCAAGCGGGATGTTCAACGAATAATAAAGATGGAACCGGATCCGGTGTAAAACACTGAGATAGGATATTCAGCGAGAATGATAAAAAGGCGGAACCGGTCCGGTGTAAAACACATGACAAGATGTTCCAGCAGAATAATAAAAAGCGGAACCGGTCAGGTGTAAAACACGAGCAGAGGATGTTCCATGAGAATAATAGAAGAATGTCACCAAGTATAGGGTAAAGCAGCGTATCTGAGTTATTCAATGAGAATAATAAGCGATGGAATAACATAAGGATTTCACCAAGTATAGGGTATCTGGCGTGTATCGAGGTTATGTATAGGGTATGCCACTTTTACGAGTTATTCAGCGAGAATAATAATGAATGGAATAATGAAGTTCTCTTCAAGAAGAAAGAATAACACCCCTACTAGTAAAAGAACTGAATATAGAAATAGTGAAGTAGCGAGATACTCTTCTTCTTTCTATAATTTTCTCTTTATAGCTTATCTCTATAATTTCTCTCTCTAGAGTTTCAATGAATTAAGTAAGAAAATAATGAAGGAATGAGCTTTATTTATAGGAAAATGGAATGCATAGTAACTAATCCATGAGCGGTCAGATTGATTTACTTTAATCGACGGGTCCATATTTAAAGAAAAATCTTTTAAATAAAATATAATATATTCTATTTACATAAAAACATTTTACTATGCAAACACTATGCAATACTATGCAAAACACTACGCAAAAACACTACGACAACACTATGCATAATAAAATATAATATATTCTATTTATAGAATAACTTTAATAAAGTATTCTATTTTATATAAAAAGATGTTTACATTTTATTACGTTAATAATCTGAATAAAACAAAGCGTCATTATCGTTATAATAATTCATATTATTAATCGTGATAATGGAATCAACCGGAGTGACTTCTCACATAAGCATCAATAATCAATACTGGTAATCTTCTTATGCAACCACACGTATTCATTGTACTTTTACTACTGAAAGTAGTTCAACAAAGTAACTACGGTAAAACTTCCGCAGATTATTTCAATAAAATATTTTTGTCGTTTCTCAATCAAGCCAATAATTACATTATGGGGTCCACCAATGATTGAGTAGTTATGCGAATATTTCCTGCTAAATCAAATATTCCAGACCAATCGAATATAATATAACCACTTGCATACTTTGCAAAATTTATAAATACTACCCACAACTATAATATTATCTCAAATTCACACCATAATATAAAAAATTATTTTGACAAAATTTAAATCTTTATTGATAAAATCTGGGTCTCACAATCTCCCCTCTTATGGAATTTAGCCCTCGAAATTAGAAGTACGCACTGATATGATAAAGAGGTGAGGATACCTTGAATACCTTTATCGTTGAAAACATTAAATTCATTTTTGCAATCCTACCGAAGATATTCATTAACAATTCATCTTTGCACTACTGGCCAAAGATATACAATCAGTAAAACCAATAATCGAGACTCGACTTAATAGTATCACAACCATGAATTATCCATACCTACCTCTTGGCTAAGGATATTCGTGTTTTCAATTCTGATCGTGATTATACCGAATAACTGTGGTCATAATCATACCAAGTCTATCAATGCACTACTGACCAAAGATGACTTTTACCACATCCATGAATTAATATTTCATTCTTTGAGACTCATTTCAATAATTAATCCATATCATCGAATCATCCCGCACTACTGGCCGAGGATATTCATTAGTATCACGACCACGAATTATCCATGCACTACTACCAAAGATAATCGTGTATTCATTAGTATCACGACCACAAATTATCCATTACTACTACCAAAGATAATTGTGTATTCATTAGTATCACGACCACAAATTATCCATGCTACTACCAAAGATAATTGTGTATTCATTAGTATCCGACCACAAATTATCCATGCACTACTGACCAAAGATAATTGTGTATTCATTAAATATCACGACCATAAATTATCCATGCACTACTACCGAAGATAATTGTGTATTCATTAGTATCACGACCACAAATTATCCATGCACTACCAAGATAAAAGATAATTGTGTATTCATTTCTGATTATGATTATCTAGAACAATCCTCGGTCATAATCATACCAAGTCCATCTGAGCAGCGAGATGACTTTCAACATAATATAAGCATGAGGATAATGATATAAAGAATCAATCAAATGAGATAAAGGATAAATATTAAACATTTATAATATAATTTATCCAGGATTCAAGAATATCCCCATGTTTTCAATCACTTAATAATCTCATAATCTAATATCATTAATATTATAACAATATTTTAATCACTTCTTAAATTTATAAACAATTTATCTTAATTGTTTACGCTTTACCATATAATGCATTTAATCATTCAAAATGTCATACTCATAAAATATCATCACCAATTATCAAATCCCTCATCAAAAAAATGCATATACTCTATATAGGATTCTCTAGCCATAATATCCTATTTTCAACTTTTGTTACTTCACATAACATATTTAACTCATATGTTAAGTAACTAAACTATTTTCATGAAAAATACCAAATCAGTCCCAAAAATATTTCTTTTCTGGGATTTAGCATAATATAGTCCCATAATGAAAATATATTTTTCAAATTTTTAAAATTCATTTACTATTTTCAAAATCAATTTCTAATTAATTCCTTAAGAAATTAGCTACCTCAAGTTTAACTCAAAAATTCCCAAATCTTGGCAGGACCTTACACATGTTAACGTGAGCTTCTAGTTTAAATTTCATGGTCATGGAGTTATAGAACTCCGGTTATAGCATTTTTAAATCGGAAAAACCTAAATATTGAAATAGTCATAACTTGCTCATTTTAAGTCGAGAATGAGCTCATTTTTGGACAGGAGATACTTTATACCATATACCTTCATGTCCCAAAAGGACAGAATTTTTCTCATAATTTAAGTGGCCGAAACAGCCCCTTAAAGTTTCTGAGCGATAGCATTTCGAAATTTACAGCTTTGGCCTCCTTTGCTAAAATCAGTCCACACAAAAATCTACAACACCTTTTCCAGTAATTCCACTTGGATTAGTTAGGTAACTCATAGATCTAACTCTAGGACTTGACCACATTCAAAAATTCAAAATATAATAAGAGATATGGTCAATTGAATTTCATATTCGTTTTCACCAAAAATCGATTTTCAACTCTTTGTGATTTCTAAGAAACTTTCATGTTTTTACATACTAACCAACATAACTCATCATAAAACTTACTAATACCACGAATACCCATGATTTTCATTATTCCAATGCTTTTATTATGACTTTCATCATAAACCACGTAAAAAGCTATTCATTTTAGTTGAAGAAATATTTGAGGGTTTAAGAAATGGGTTTTTATCTTGGGGTCAATACAAAATTCGATTTCACGCTCTAGGGTAGGCTAGGAAATCTTCAAGAATACGTCAAGAAATTTATTAATGATAGAAATATCATTCAAAAGCAATTACTCTCATCCAAGACTTGGATAGTACGTCACATTGATACCAATTGTGACTTCTATCCTTAACCTAGATAGCACCTCACAATGATACCTATAAACTTGCCATCTTCATTCACGATGTCGCCTCTACAGAAAGTCCGAACGGTGCATTCCACACAAGGAAGTCAACAACGAAAGGATCGGGGCTCTTTACTTATGTAAGCGATATAACAAATGATTAACTTTAGGGTTTGGTTACTTTGAATTAAGTATATGAGTTGGTTATGAATATAAAAGCAAACAACCTTACGAAAAGCATGATGAGTAGTTAACCAATTGATTCCTAAAATCACATCAAAGGCAAGTATTTTCAAAAAGATAAGATCGATGAGTAGCGTGAAAGTGTTTATTTGAATCAAACAAGATTTAAAAATAGTAGCGAGTAACGAAGGCTCCTACTAACGAAGTTTCAACCGATAAGTCAAAGTCTAACTCTCTCGAGTCAAATTTAAACGTTGAAGCGCAACTACATTGAAATAAAAGAGTGGGTAGAAGCGGTATCTAACACGGTATAGACTTCGCAAGAGCTTATGATTACTTACCCGTGATAATCTTATTCGGGTTCCTCGTCCACGAAAAAAACGCTCTCTTAAACTACCGGCTTTGGTTTTGTCAGGGGATGACCTTTGGTGCCTCCATCCTAGTTGAATTTGTCTTGACCAAACGACAAAATCGAGCTAAGTGACCTTCTCCGCAATTAAAACACGCTTTGGATTGTTGCGTGCAGTTTAGACGGATGTGTCCCTCCGTCGCATTTTGAAACATCTGACCGGTGGTCGTTCTTCTTCCTTTGAAACGGGGTCGATGCCGAAGCGTCTTCACGTCATTGTTGAACCTCTCTTCTTGAAATGTCCATTCTTATTATCTTGGCCATGATTACCACGAAATGGTTACCATTCTTGACATGATAATTTCCCACGATGGTTATCATTGTTAGATGGAGATTGCTGCCATATATATGATTATTATCGTGTTGTTGTTGCTCATTACCTTTTGGTTGAGGTGACTCAATCGATCTCATGTGCTTCATTGCTTATCTCAATATTTTCGGATGTCATTTTCAAACATCGCCACCAAATATGGGTTAATTGACATGCAACATATTATCACTATACTCAATGAGCCAATCAAATACCAAATAAACTTAGGTAGGTCATACTAGCGAAAGGTATTCCCGCCTCTCCCTCCCAATCATTATTCTCACATCTTAGCTGGGGATCATATCCCAAGCTACGATACTAACTGTGACTCTGGACACCAACTTATGTCAAGACCTCACATTGGTACTGTACTTACCACAACGAAAAGACTAGGCGTCCCTACGGAGAGTCCGCCGGTGCATTCCCCATCAACAGAAGTCACCGCCCGAGAGGCTGGGGCTCTTCACACTTATGGCTCGATACCAATTTGTGGCGCCCCCAAAATTAGGTATCGTCGCCACCCATCTTGGGTCGCCACTTACATGGTACATAAATTCAAATACAACTTACTAACCTAAGCGTCAGGTATACAATACGACATAAGCGTGAGTTTGCATACAAATATTGTCTACTAGATATTATACAAACTCAAAAGGAGTCCTCATTACAACTATTATCACCTTTATTTCACGAGAATAGTGAGGACTACTAATGCTATCCCTCGGACCATTACTTGCGTTCCCAGACTCATCCCACTATGTTCTCTCATTTCACGAAGAGAACAGTGAAAGAAAAGGGTGAGCTCAACTAGCCTTGAGAAGAAATATTATGACTAAGATAATGCGAATAAATTATCATTAGCCCAAATGATGTTAAAGCGATAAAATACAATAAACAACCGGTTTAAGCTGCGGTGAATAAGCAATCCATTAAAAGAGTTGAGTAGAGAATAAAAGTCTACTATCTTTTAGGTTTTAAAAGGTTTTCATCAATTTTATCATTTGAGACTCGACAATAAATAAACCACCACATCTAATCATCCCACGTACTCACGGTCGAGGATTTTCATCAAATTATCAATGGTCATGACTATCTAGAATCACCCCCGGTCATAATCATACCAAAGACTATCCATCCATTGCATTACGAGGCCACGAGGACTTTTGTCACATCATTTATATCAAGTCGTGATTATAAGAATGATCCTGGTCATAATCATACTAAGTTCATCTATGCACGTAAGCCAAAGATAACATAATATAACATGAGGATGATGACAATGACATAGTAATTCAATAAAACAAGTTCAAGAATTATTTAATCCATGAATTATTAACGTCAAATTGTCAACATGATCTTTGTTTACATAGAGTAAAATTCAAGAATGATCGGAAGAATATTTCCATGAAAAGATATTGGATGAAACGCAAATATCGAGGATATTCTACTAATTTCATGGAGTATAGAAGTCAAAGTTTTAACCAATTTGGGTATAATAAAGAATGGAATAACAAAAGAAATCACCATGCATGCGGTATGCCCAGCATAGACAAAGGTTATTCCAACAGAATAATAATAACGGAACCGGTCGGTGAAATTCACGCAAGCAGGATGTTCAACAGAATAATAAAGATGGAACCGGATCGGTGTAAAACACACGTGAGATAGGATATTCAACGAGAATGATAAAGAGCGGAACCCGGTCCGGTGTAAAACACATGACAAGATGTTCCAATGAATAATAAAAAGCGGAACTGGTCGGTGTAAAACACACGCATGACAGGATGTTCCAAGAGAATAATAGAAGAATGTCACCAAGTATAGGGTAAAGCCGTATCTGAGTTATTCAGCGAGAATAATAAGCAACGGAATAACATAAGGATTTCACCAAGTATAGGGTATCTTGCGTATACGGGTTATGTATAGGGTATGCCACTTTTACGAGTTATTCCAAGCAGAATAATAATGAATGGAATAATGAAGTTCTCTTCAAGAAGAAAGAATAACACCCTACAAGTAAAAAAAAATGAATATAGAAATAGTGAAGTAGCGAGAATACTCTTCTTCTTTATATAATTTTCTCTTTATAGCTTTCTCTATAATTTCTCTCTACAGAGTTTCAATGAATTAAGTAAGAAAATAATGAAGGAATGAGCTTCATTTATAGGAAAATGGAATGCATAGTAACTAATCCATGAGCGGTCCAGATTGATTTACTTTAACTGACGGTCCATATTTAAAGAAAAATCTTTTAAATAAAATATAATATATTCTATTTATATAAAAACATTTTACTATGCAAACACTATGCAATACTATGCAAAACACTTATGCAAAAACACTATGCAACAACATGCATAATAAAATATAATATATTCTATTTATAGAATAACTTTAATAAAGTATTCTATTTTTATATAAAAGATGTTTACATTTTATTACGTTAATAATACTGAATAAAACAAAGCGTCATTATCGTTATAATAATTCATATTATTAATCGACAATAATGGAATCAAACCGGTGACTTCTCACATAAGCATCGATAATCAATACTGGTAATCTTCTTATGCGACCACACGTATTCATCGTACTTTTACTTCTGGAAGTAGTTCAACGGTAACTACCAGTAAAACTTCCGCCGTTATTTCAATAAAATATTTTTGTCGTTTTCTCGATCCGACAATAATTACATTATGTAGGGGTCCACTGATGATTGGTAGTTATGCGAATATTCCTCGCTAAATCAAATATTCCCAGACCAATCGAATATAATATAACCACTTGCATACTTTGCAAAATTTATAAATACTACCACAACTATAATATTATCTCAAATTCACACCATAATATAAAAATTATTTTGACAAAATTTAAATCTTTATTGATAAAATCTGGGGTCTCACAATTCCAGCGATATTATTTCTGTGTATAACTACTGAGTTATTTATAAACAACTTATATTTGTCGTTTTCTTCATCCAATCGCTTTCCAGTTATGGGCCCATAATTGCGAATCGCCATACGAATATTCCCAACAATGCATCTGAATATTCCACGACCAAACGAATATTCTCAGATAATAATGAATATTTTATAACCACTTGCTTATTCGAAATATTTCAGTATTTTACCCATAACTATCCACATTAATCAAATCAACCCTTACTATTTCAAAATAATAAATAGAGAAAAATAAATTTCATTTATTAATAATTTGGGGTCTTACATATTATATAATTATTTTTTTAATTTTTGTACACAACTTTAAAATATCTTATATTATAGGACGGAAGTCAAGTCAATTAATGTATATATATATATATATATATATATACGGGATCAAGCGTCATACCTCTTATCCAACTCATCCGAGCTCACCCTCCTTTTAGCGACGGATTTGTGACGGTTCGGTTATATATAACCGTCGTTTATACTTTTAGCGACGCTTATATGTTGTCCGTCGCTAAAAGTATGATTTACTTGTTGTATGACCGAACCATCGCCGAAATCATCGCTAAAAAAAGAATAAAGTTGAATAAGGGGTAAAGTGCTCTTGATCTCGCTTCTCTCTATATATATATATATATATATATATATATATATATATATATATATATATATATGCGCTCTTCATGAATTTTAGTAATCCAACTATTTCTATATTATATGAATTACTATGTATATATATGGGTATACGCTACAAGTCAAATGTCCTTTTCCATAAATTACAAATCATCACCAAAAATAATCTATGAGAGAAATAATATATATATATATATATATATATATATAGACATGATTAAGAGTAGACATCTTAAGTAGTAGAACTTTCTTAAATAATAGAACTTTATTAAAACGACGTAGTTTTGATAAGATGCGATGGCATTTTTGTAAATACGCATTTTTGTAAATACCATGTTACCGCGTATTTACAAAAATGCCACCGCGTCTTATCAAAACTACGTCATTTTGATAAAATTCTATTATTTAAGACATTCTTACTATTTAAGAATTCTATTCTTGATCCTTTCTATATATATATATATATATAGACTTAATTACGCATAAGGGCTCCGTTACCCGAGTAAATACTTTAAACAACAATTAATACTTCAATGATAGTACTAATGAAAAACACAACATTGTAGTTAATTACTTCCTCCGTTATTGATTATTTGACGTTTTAAATGTCCCTAATTATTTAATTATTTATAATATTCTTAAATTTTTTGTTGGAATAAGGAGAGAGGAAAAGTTTAAAGTATCAAAAAAATAGGTAGAGTATTAAGGGGTAATTTTGAAAAAATTGTTATTAATTCTCTTAGATTTGAACAAATGCTAAATAATTAAGAACAAATAAAAAACTCTAAAACGTCAAATAATTAGGGACTAAGGAAGTACATAGTAGTATTTTATTTTTATGTACTTGAAAACGAGTTAAGTGCAAATGCTCTTCTGACTTGGATGACGCAACAAATAGAAAAAAAAAGAATTATGAAAAATCTTGGCACGATATACTTGTTAAATGGAGCTAATCAAGGGGAACATATAACTTAATTATGCTCTTAAGAAATAATTTCTTTTTCCTTTTTGGCACTGCCACTTACAATATTAAATTTTTAAAGGGGGAGGGGATAAGATTCAAAATCCACATTATGAGGTAGGCTAACACTCGAGGGAGTAAACTAAACTTAGAATTTTTTAAATAAGTGAAGTTTTAGAGTGTTTCGTTTCATATTTATTAAGAGATTTATTTATTATTTTAATTACGTCATTAAGATTGATATGAATTGTCATAATTATTCTTGCATGAATTAAGAAAATATGTATAAAGTTGTCTAGATAAATGTTGAAAAATTTTGAATTTTTCTAAAACGTCACTTATTTAAGAATGGAGAGAGTAATAACTTTCCAATTAGGAAATGGACCAAAGGATTGATGGCCCTTAAGAAAAGACCCTGGTTACCTTATGGACTTATGGTATAATAACATGGGTCCTTTATATAAATATACAATAAATAAAAAGTAATTACAAAAAAAGTGCATCAACTAAATAATTACAAAAAGAGTGTAATTATGACTCATATTACAAAAATAGTACAAACCTAAAATCAAGGATAACTAAAATTCAAATTCAAATCTTTTGGAGCTAACAACAATTTCAAATCCATAATTCAAAATTCAAATCAAAATGAGGAAATTAAAAATAAAAATTATGAAGGAGTTATTGTACATCGTCCTCCTCCCCCGCCTCCCGCCTTGGCCGCTATATAAATCAGCAAGTAAATCATTTTGCATTATGTATTATGTCGCCTTGCCGCCGCCAGCCCATACCAGCGTACTTTGAGTTATTTATTACGAATTTTTTGTGATTTGGTTACCAACAAAAATTAAAATGTTTACCTTTTATCTGAAGTTTGGCTACCAAAGCGCATCACATTTAAAATAAAAATGGTAATCAAATAAAATTGAATTAGTTACTTTATCGAAAAGTTTGGTAACCAATTGTATGAAGTTTGGTTACAAGCTGCATCACATTCAAAATAAATAGGTAATCAAATAAAATTGAATTGATTACCTTTATAGGAATCATTGGCTACCAACTACACGATTGTTCGATTCTAACGATGTATTTGTTTGGTTCTGGGTGAGAGGTAGAAGAATGAGCCTTGGTGGAAGTGGGCGTGAGGGAGGAGAAAGAAGAGGAGGAGGAGGGATGGTAGAGGTGGAGGGTGTGGGGTGTGGGGGGATGAGAAAGAGAAGGAGGAGGAGGAGGGAGGGGAGGAGAAAGGGCGGATGGAAGGGGAGGCGGGGGGTGGGGGGGGGAGGAGGAGGAGGCGGTGGGGCGGGAGGAGGGAGGAGGGTAGGCGGGAAGGAGGGGAGGGGGAGGGGAGGGAGGAGGGGAGGAGGGAGGGGGTGGGGAGGAGTGGGGGAGGAGGGGGGAGGGAGGGTGGGACAGGAGGAGGAGGAGGAGGAGGAGGAGGAGGAGGAGAAGAAGGAAAGAAAGAAATAGAGTCGGAGAAAATCGTAGGAGATGGGAGAAAATTGTGGAAGAGATGGTAATCGTGTGCATAATTAAAGGATAAGATTGCACTCTTTTTGTAATTAAATATTGCATATCACTCTTTTTATAATTATTTTGTTTGTATTTTTTTTATATAATTATTTTTTAAAATGTAATTGTTCCTAATAATATTACATAGGATATTTGGGCCCTGGTTAAATGCCTATTTAAGAACAGGCCTACTGTCCAAATATTTTGCTACCTGGCCATACCTACTATGTAAAGATGAAGCAGAATTAGGCCGTTGTCCTGCTCCTACCTCCTGCTCCTACCCCTACCCCTGCCCCTGCCCCTGCCCCTACCCCTACCCCTACCCCTACCCCTAAAAGAAGAGTTTTACCTGCAGTTGGACCTCCCCTGCGAATATTAATGATTGTATCAAACACATATTTGAAAATTAATAATAGATTATATATATAGAGAGAGAGAAACTAAAAACTATTTTAGTACAATCAGTTAATAGGGCCATTATTAATTAATTAATAGTACAAAATTAATATATATACAACTTGATAGGGATCCAAAGGGCTAAGATGGTACAAATTTTCTTTTAAATTTTTAGGATAATAACTTGAGACTGCCTTTAATAGTACATGCAGACTAGCTTTTTCTAGAAGAAATAAAGAAAGTATTCATGAATATATGATGAGATAGACCTTTTGCATGTGGTTTCTAAAATTAAAACACATGGTAAGGCCAATAAAGAACCCTAAACAAGTACGTACTCCCTATATATGTATATATGTACATATATAATTATATATTAACAAAAAATTGATGCAAATTAGGTACTATACATAACCCAAAGGTCCAATTAAAACCATGCATACACTTCTGAAAATTAATTCTCAACATAATGAAACCAATTATCATGATGAATATTATATACTCTCTCCGTTGCTTAATATAAGTCGTTTTAGAGAAATATTTTTATTTTTAAATATAAGTCGTTTGAGAATTTTAAGTAAGCATTAATTGCTTAGTTTTCAATATTACCCCAAGTAATAAATATAACTTTGGTTCTCTCACTATTTTTTGTCTAATAAATAATACTCTCTTTTTTCAATATAAGAGCAATATAGACAATTGATAGTATATTTAATACTTTATAATCATTTCCTTAATATTTGTGCACAACTCTAAAACGACTTATATTAGGGAACGGATGGAGTATATACCAGTGGCCTGGTGAGGTTATAATTGGAGTATATACCAGTGGCCTGGTGAGGTTATAATTAATATAATAGATAAGTAACTGTATATCACATGCATGCTAATTAACCTCAGTTAAATTAATTTCTTCCTATCTTAGTCTTATGAATTAATTAGCGGTTGCTACATATGCATTTCATTTTATTTTGGTCGACATGGCATGGCCATTTCAATTACGTACTAGCTATTTCAATTCCTAATCGATCGATCAGCCAATTGTAGCAATAACAGAAAATACTATACTGTGAAAACTAAGACAAGCACAATGTATCTTGCATGCTTAATATATATTAATTCTAGAGTACGTACGTATACGTATACTAATTAATTCTTACTAAAGGACTAGACTACTAGAGAAAACGCATGGTTTGTACCTGATCGAGGTAATATATCAGACTACTTTGATTATATATATATAAGCTTAGCTGGTATTGAAAAGCTCTATGTTTTTATGATAGTAGAGGGACTACTTTATGGTAGGCTGACTTAACTTATACGATCGTAGACCATGTATATTTGGAACTTATAATACATCTATTTTTTTTTATATATATATATATATTAAACTCCTACATCAGGCGAAAATGCAAAATAATTTGCATATTCATCATGTAAATGACATTTAATTCAATGTAGAAATATGATCCACACAGATCTTGTAGTTTGCGTGTTGGCCTAATTCCTAAATATATAGACAGATACACCAAACTCTCGATCAATTCTCAAGGCTGCTGAATGTATGCGTATATATACGTATTTCGCTATGTTCATGCACGGTTATATATATATATATATATATATATATATATATATATATATATAACCTGTTCAACTGTTTGGAGACAATAAGATGAGAATATCAAGAAACCCTAATTCAAGAAAAGTGTAGATTAATTGGTGTACAATTAAGTACCCAAAAAAAAAAAAAAAAAAAATCCTTAAGCTAAAAATAGAAACTCGATCGATCGATCTTTCATCATATATACTGCTCATTAAACAACACGGTCAATTAGTACTGCACCACATCGATCTACAGTACATATAAAAAAACTTGAAATCGCATTCCATGAAAATTAATTCTGCTCCAAAAGCAATCAAACAAAATAAAAACTGAACAAACTAATCTCATATAGATAGAAGGAGAGAGAAAGAGAAGAGGTATTACATGGATCGATCTTCTTATATATATATATGATGAAAACAAACATGCCATATTAATTCCAACACATCAAATAATTAAAATACTCCATATATATATATATATATATATATATATATATATATATATTATGCGTCGATCTTTTTCAATCAGCTATATTAGCAAGTGCATAAAACAAAAACCAGCAGCAGATATTAGATCACACACAAACACACACATATATATTAAGTAGCCAAAATTAAAAGTAAAAGCTTGAAAACTAATTAAACTTGTATCATGAATTGCTGATAGCTTGAAGTAGCAAGCAAGCAAACAATCGGACCGAGACAGCTTGATTCCCCAAAAGATAAGAGAGAGAGCTCTATGAAATTAGGTAGCTAGGGTTTATAATACTTGAGCAAACCCTAATCTTCTTCTTCACGATCTTCATCATCTTCAATTCTTTATAATATTCGTCTTCTTTTTCTTCTTCTGCTTGTGATTAATAGTAGGGGTTTTGATGAGTACTAAGTCATGTGATGATGATTTTTGTTGGGGTTGGTGGATGATAAGAAATAAAGGAGGAGTATAATCATGATGAAACAAGCTGCTGCCGGATATTGATGAAGCACAAGAGGAGGACATCATCATTGCTCCTGTTGCCTTAATTTCTATATCTCCTGTTGAAATTAAACCATAAGTATCATGGAGAATTATTATCAATTACTAATATTCTAAGGTTGCTAGCTAGTACTGCCTGCGTGCCCTAATATAATTAGAGAGCTAGCTAGGCATGCATTGGTAACAACAATTCTATGCAACAAGTTGCAGCATAAGGCCCGTGAGTCTCTGCCCATTTCAACCCTACCTACAATTTTAAGTGGACAGTTTTAGACATCCATTGTTAGTGGCTTCACATGCATGTATGATCAGTTAACTAATTAATTAGTATATTCCAAACATTCAGTGGAAAGATGATTGGATTGGATGCATGTTACAATTAACTTTCAATTATATAAGGTTAGCTGTAATTATATATATATATATATATATATATATAGACAAGATCAGGTCCGGACTTTCGGACCTGATCAAATCCGGACCTTTTATTTATTTATTTATTTATTTTTTTAAAACAACTAAAAAATTCAAGTTCCTTAATTTTTATTTTTTTTAGTTATTTTTAAAAAAAACAAAAAAAAATAATTTTTTGGTCCGTATTTTAGTCCTGTCCGGGAGTCCAGACAGTATCGACTCTCTCTCTCTATATAGTAGCTGATTATATATTTATTATTTGTCAACAGTAAAAGGCTGTTTGTGACTGTTTGCGGGACTCCTCATATATATATAGTTATAGAAATACTACTGAAAATTAATAACTTTATTGGGTTTAGATAAAGATAGAATTTGGCAGAGACAATACATATAAGTTAATTACAAGTAAGAAATAAAGAATGTCGACAGAGGAAGGAATCATAGAACTCAGCAATGGCAGAGGGATTAAGGATCGAATCAATATTTCAGACACAGAATTTTTACCAAGATCTATAAACATTCCCAAAGTATACGGTGCCTATTTAAAGAAAATAATCACATAAAAAGTATAGTTATAGATGTATAACTATAAAATATTTTTCTCCTCTTTTAATATTAATTTTCATAATTAATGTAACATTCATCCGAATAGTATTTTTTGATAAAAGAAAAAGTTTTTAAAAACTTAAATAGATCTTCTCCCAAATATACATTTTCAGAAGGATCGACTGATTAGCATCTCGATTTGCGTCGGACTAAATCTTTTCACCCGAATAAGATTTTCAAAACAAGCTTACGTTTGTTGTCCGCGTGACCCTTATGCTATTTAGAGTGAGTGTCGAATTTAAGATCCAAGTTTACGACCGGACTTGAATTCTCTCTTAAACCACTGAGTCAAGTGGCAAGCTAGTTTGTTAAACCTTATTATTATTATTATTATTATTATTATTATTATTATTATTATTATATTATTATTATTAACTCTGATGAATATAGATTAAGACAGAAGGGCTGATGGCATATATACAGTGGCGGATCTAGTAAGGAGCAGCATAGGCAGCTATCCCTGTTAGAATTTTTTTATATAGTTAATTACAGAGATATGACAAATATGTAAATTAAAAAATTTTTAAAATGATTAATGGAAGAGTTAAATTTGGAGGGGCAAAAAAAATTCATAAACTAATTTTAAATACAAGTAAAACTTTTTTGAAACCTACAAAAAGATACCAAAATTAGTTTATACTTTGAAATTAATTAATTCATGGTTTTGTTTGAATATAGAAAGAAGATTTGGATTGAGACTTTGAACATTTGGAAAATCATTCAAATTGAACTATGATAAGTAATCGAAATAAATTTCTAAATTATATCTAAATATTTTTATTTGAATTTTTCTTAGTTTGAATTATGAATATTTATCACAATTTATAAACATTATTATAATTATTTAATATTATGATTAGTTAAATTTTTTTATTTAATTTCAATAAAAAAAATTAATTAAAAAATCCGCCTCAATTAAGCAAAATTTCTAGATCCTCCACTGCATATATATATATATATATATATATGTATATATATGTAGGGGGTTAATTCTGATATATATATATTCAACAAGAACAGACTTTGATATATTTTTCAAGTCCTGCATGCACTTTTTAATGTTGATAATGGAGCTAGAGAGAGAGAGAGAGAGAGGAAAAGATTCCAGTTGTCTTTAGGTTTTGAAACTCCCCCGGGCAGTATTGACCCTCTGCATGCCTAATGACTTTGATGTTTGACACTGATAAAGTTAACCACCTGAGAAGAACCAGCCTTTTTTCCCTCCACTTTGAGAAAAATATTTTTTGGGTGTAAAAAGTAGAGAGAAGAAAAGTAAAATTTGGATATCAAGATTCAAATCTTTTTGAAGCCAAACAAAGTCCAAACCCCATCATATATATAAATATAATCAAAATCACTTTTGCTTTTCCCTTCACGATAGATAATTAAGATAGATCATATCATATATACTAGTAATTCAATTTATTCAATTGATATATATATATATATATATATATATGTGTCTTTTGACCTTTTGTAAAGGTTCGGTGTACCATGCAACTACTAATTATATTTAGTGACTTATGGATAATGGAATTATGGAAAGTAATTAGGGATTTTAAGTTTGATTTGACGATTTTGCCCATGATATAAACATATTTGTTTATGTAATGAATAAAAAATTATTTTTTTTGTCACATAAGCTTGTTAAGACCCCACCTAATTAGTCACGTCAGCAATTTCTGACGTGGCGTGTTCAATTTGGTGTAATTGGAAAAAATTGATAGTTTAATCACCTAATTGACAAAATTGAAAGGTGGATCAGGATCACCAAAATAGAATATTATGACCTATAATTTAGAGTACTAATTCATATTTAAGCCTTATTTAAATATCCTAATCTTTTATGAAAAGAGAATAACCTACTCTCTTCAATTTTCTGTGGGTAATGCTTAGCTTAGCGCGGCTAAATGCTCATATGGCAAACAGAAAAAAGGTAATAATAAGTACTTCTATAGTAACTTGTTTGGTTTTGATTATCTATATGAATCTAATTTATATATATATAAATATATATAATAAGACAAAACTTAATGTTTTTAGTTTAAAACATTTTTTATATTCTGATCATATAGTGTTACGATTAATAAAACTCACTTAATTTATAGTCATCCAAACTATATAAATATATAATAAAGCAAATAGCTCTTTATATGTGGACAGATAAAATTAAATCGAGTGTATTTAAATTTACACCTATTTGTATATTTATCTCTCATTTTGTAAGGCAAAACATGGTTTAGAATTAAAACTCTTTTTATGATCCTAGAAACTTTAATATAAACTTATTATTATGCAACAATTTTATTTTTTTATAACTTTTAATTACTTAGTCATAAAATACATTTTAACTTAATTAAAAATCGTATTTAAGATTTTAGTTTAAGTTTCTACTCAACTTTTGAATATATATTAAAAAATATTATGAGTAGATATAATAATTATTATCAAAATTATATTATATACATATATATTAAAAATATATTAATGATTACTTTAATTAGTTACCAATTCTAAAAAATTATATATTAGCTATTAAAATTTAATTAAGTAATGATTACAAAACAATTCTAACTTATATATTAGTTATTAAAATTTAGTTAGCTATCTTTTAAAACTAAAATCATAATGGCAACTTGTTATTTTACAACAATTATATTCCTAAATAGTTATTTAAGAATATATTACTAATATATTCCTAAAAAGAAACCCTAACTTATAATATATTACTAATAATTTTAATTACCTTTCAAAACTAAATTCATGATCGTAACTTATTATTTTACAACATTCTTTTTATAAAATTTATTTAGTTAATTAATTATACAATAGAGTATGACTTATACACTATGTTTAGGCGTTTAAGTTTTCACTCAACTTTGAACTCTAATTAAAAATGTATATATAAATATGAAGGATTGATTATAAAAACTAAATATTAAAATTTGAAACTATATAAAAAACTTAGTATTAAATTAAAAATAACAAAAAAATCACACTAGTAACGCTGAATATATGATTTGTAGTAATTCGCTTCAAGTAAAATTTATAATTATTCTAACAAAAATAGTAAGTCAATTTGAAAATAAAAATATATATTTTATAATCACTATATAAAATAAATTAATAAATTAAAAATAATTTTATTTAAAAAACAACTGTTCTTCGCATGGGACAGTCTGTCTAAATCATTAAAACTGTAAAATTGGTGACACACATAGCCCAGGTTAATTTCACATGAAGAAAAAAAAAATGAATATGGGTTCATACCAGAAAAGTTTTTGGAATTTGGAGGGTATATATTAGGTGTAATCTCACGTAAGCCTAACAACTGGGCCGAACAATCCAAGATCGAAATATTCTAATAACCAGCCCAAACAAGTTAATGTCTGGAGTGTGGACAGTCCTTTTTAAAACTTGATTAATGTAAGGCCAACATGAATATGGGTTAGGCTTGAGCTTTTACATGAATCGGGTAGGGGTCAGTATGTCCAAGGCTAGAACCATTTTAATGAAATACACTCGGCACAAAAATCAAGTTATGGAAATGTATAGTTGTGTTGATATATTGATCATTCAATAAACATAATTGGATTGAAGACCTAAACTTGAAGAAGCTTAATTGTGATAATTTTGGTAGCTATGGTTCAATTATAATGTGGCAATGAATTTGGTGTATGCAGTTCTTGTCAGAGTTAAATTTTTGTTGTCATGATTCTTGCATTATTTCAGGTGCATTATGAATTTTATTATGCTCATCACAACACAACTTTGCGCCCTGTAATTCTAAATACTGTTTAAAGTGCAAAGGAGTTATACGGAGACCTTCAGATTATGGTGACAGTGCATTCAATGGGAGGGGCTATGACTTCATTTTGTAGACTATATCTCACAGTGTTTATATTTATGGCTTCCTTATCTATTGCATTCTATTATCTGGATTATGGCTTTGCATGATTTGTTAAGTACTAGCATCCGGTAAATCATTTTCATCATTAATAATAATTTTGTTGGCATTATGGTAATACTATGAGTGCCTATACAATTGCCAAAAATGGATAAAAAACTAATGAGGCAATGTATTCATTTTTTAACTATAACACAGTGTTATGTGTGACACGGTGCTATACTGATATGTTTTTGGACATGGTGTTTGTTTGACATGAAGATCCAACATAATTATTAATGCTCGTGCTTTTTAACTTCCGCATGATTTTCTTTCAGGTTTGAGGACAAAATTGGGAAATTCTTCTGTTGTTTTCCCTTTTGTTTGGATGTTAGAATTTTGGTGCAAGTAAGCGTATATAAGATATGGACTCTTCAAAATGCATCAAGTACCTATCAGATATTTGAGGCATTGTGAGGTTTGTGTAATGTGTAACATACTTCAAATATGTCACTAGCAATCATATCAATATAACAACTCGATGATATTGCGCATTACAATTTCTAAATATTTGTCAGTGCTTTAAAATGAGAGAGGTACCCATTTTTAACTATATTGGTTATATTATAAACATTTTTATCAACAAATTAATATATATATATATATATATATATATATATATATATATATATATATATATATAAACACATATACACAATTATATAATGTCATGGGGTTCGATAATTAGATTAATTATATACTTGAAAATGTATTTGCGCATAAAACGTTTACCCAACTCTATGTAACATTATGTTACCAAAATTTGATTATCGCACAACAATCTACCTTCTTCTTATTATATTTTAATTTATTAATTGCACGTATAAATTTATTATTAACAAAATGAATAATCCCGCCTCAATAAATAATAAAAATTGACATTAATATAAAAAAAAGTCAAAGATCAGAATCAAAAACAGGACAAAAGTCAGATGTCAAACAAAAAAAAAAAAAAAAAAAAAAAGAGGACGAACCAAATTGTGAATTAATTATGGTTTAGTATAGATAGGTAGATAGGTAGACAGACGTGAATGAGATTATTATCAACATACTCTAGAATTTCAAAGGCGTAGGCTCTTAACAAATTTGTAGGCTTTATAAGTATTAAACTTTCAATTCCTCAGCAGTTAAAAGTCTACAAGCGCGCGACGCGAAGATGCTGGCTTGCCGTGGCATAGTCTTTGGTGTCTCGTATTCGATCTCTCTCGGGAATTTCGTCAAACAGTTTCAGTCCTCAAAATCAACAACGTTCAAAATCAACAGAAAACATTTAACCACATCTTCAGTCCTCAAAACTTCTCATTTTGAAAACCTAACTCCGCGCCAAAAAGAACAGATTCATCTCTACGTCGACGCTCTCCTAATCTGGAACCAAGTAACTTTCTCGCCTATATCTATATAAATGTAAATCGTAACTAAGAAGTCTTGTTTTTCCTTTATAATTTTCAGAAGATGAATCTTACTGCGGTTAGGGAGGCAAGTGAGGTTATGGAAAGGCACATTGAGGATTCTCTTGCGATCATACCTCCGATTCGGAGTTCATATCTCTCACGTGGTGAAGCTTCATGCGAAAACATTAATCTCGTTGATGTCGGAAGTGGAGCAGGCCTTCCTGGTTTGGTTCTAGCCATTGCGTGCCCAGGTAGCTCATTTCGACGTTTTAGACCGAGTGATATCACTCCTAGGGGATAGTTCTATTTCACTTGCGATATATTTTTATTTCCTTTTGCTTCGTTTACAATTCTAGTTATTTTAGTTTCAAAATAATAAATGAAAAAGAAAATGCTAGCCTAAAAAACGGATTGGAAAACCGTCTAAGATTGCTACTTTCATCATTAATGTTGAAGTCCAAAATTTGGTTTCCCTTGAAAACATATGATCACTCCGTGAGTGTAGCATGGAAATTTAAGTGGCTGAGTCGAGTTTTTGTTTTTCTAACCGTCTGAAACAGAAATCAAGTGGGTGATAGAAATGTAAGTAGAGATTCATTTTAGTTTTAATTTGGTTGTTGCTTAGATAGCTATTTAATTTTATTCTACAGCACTACTAGTTTTATGAAATTTATGACTTTGCTAATGCTTAGGCTGGAAAGTGACACTTCTGGAGTCTATGAATAAGCGTTGTGTCTTCTTGGAGCATGCAGTTGACCTGACTGGTTTGTCAAACGTGCAAGTTGTACGAGGAAGGGCTGAGGTATACTTTTATTCCTTACTGCTCCAAGTATATTGTTGTTCATTTTCCATTTTCTAGGCAAATTATTGTTCAATTACATATATACAACAATGAAAAAGTCACTAAAGACCATTAAAATCTCAAATTGCATGATACTTAAGTTTTGTACTGGATAACACCATACTTTTAGATGAGGTTTGATTTCAAGATACAAAGTCATGCCTCCAATTTCCACATCTGTTTTGTAAGATATGCTTCACCTATATATTACTGGGATTGTAACTACATCTCTAACCACGCCCGTTATTCAATTCTACAAATAATGCGTCTGAGATATATTTCTCTAGCAACTTTTTTATTCTTCATTCATTAAATTAATGATCTCATTTATATTAAGTAGTTTCTTGCCATACCAATGACCAAATTCCGAAACCAAGCAAAAAAACATATGAATTACTCACTTGATGGCCTGTGCTGTTATTGTCTTTTCCCCATGCCAGGTTTTCCACAGTTGGGAAAGGAAGTCCAATTAGACATATGATCCTAATTCAAGTGGAACAAATAAATAATATCTCCACAAATTGTTTCCATTATCATGTAGATATCAGAAGAAAAAATAATAAATAGATAGAAACTTGAATATCGCAGACAGGTTTATCTTCTGTGTATGAGTTTTTTACTAATGTAAATGTTAAAGCTTTCAATGCACTTGTTCTCGTCCTGTAAATTATTGGGCTAAATACAGTTTACTACATGAAGTACCATAATATTCATGATTAGGCCCTAAAGAATTTGGACTTACACTTTACTACATCAAGTGTCTAATTTGATACAATTTAGCCCCCAATTTCAGAATCCGGCCAAAATTGGCCGGAATACCTAATTTTCCGGCCAGATACCGTATACAATACGGGTTAATAACACTTATGTTACATCAAGTACCTAATTCGTATAAAATTTGTATAAATACTTATTTTGACGTATTAAATTTGTATAAATCCTTATAAATAATTATTATATATTAAATTATTAAAATTAAATATTAATACAAAGATTACCAAATATAATTTTTTTTATTTTGAAATTTTAAAAAAACTTAATTACCAAAAAAAAAAATAAATAAACTTTTAAACATACAAATTATATTTTAACATGAATAACATTATACTTTTAAACAATTGACAAAATGCCCAAAATTTAATTAATTAAATAATACCCTTTTTATATTGGAAGAGCATACAAAATGAGGAGGAAAAAATTGAAAAAGAAAAAAATGACTCATGATCTCTTTCTTCTCTCCCTCTTCCTTCCTTCAAATTGTTTTGTTCCTTCAAATTTGGAAATTTTAACAAATTGTATGTACAAATTTACAACTTAAATCTTGTAAACTATAAATTATATCATAAATTATAAATTTTACGTCTTAAATTTTACAAATTGTATGTACAAATTTTACAATTTAAATTTTGCAAATTATAAATTATATCATAAATTATAAATTTTCGTCTCAAATTTTACAAATTATATCACAACTTAAAATTTTCAAGTTGTATTTATAATTTTATAATTTTATTTATAAATATTTATAATTTTAAATTGTATATATTGAAAAAAAAAAAGAAAAAATGACTTATTTGCTCTCTCTGTTCCCTAGTCCTTCAAATTATTTTGTTCCTTCAAATTTAGAAATTTTAACAAATTGTATGTATAAATTTTACAAATTATATCACAACTTAAATTTTACAAATTTTATTTATAAATATTTATAATTTCAATTTTATAAATTGAAAAAAAAAAAAAAAATGACCCATTTTCACTCTCTCTCTCTCCTCTTCTCTCATCCTTCAAATTGTTTTGTTCCTTCAAATTTGGAAATTTTAACAAATTGTATGTATAAATTTTACAAGTTAAATCTTGCAAATTATAAATTTTATGTCTTAAATTTTATAAATTGTATGTATAAATTTTACAACTTAAATCTTGCAAATTATAAATTATATCATAAATTATAAATTTTACGTCTTAAATTTAACAAATTGTATGTATAAATTTTACAACTTAAATCTTGCAATTTATAAATTATATCATAAATTATAAATTTTCGTCTAAAATTTTACAAATTATATCATAACTTAAATTTTACAAATTGTATTTATAATTTTATTTATAAATTTAAATTGTATTTATAATTTTATACCTTATTTCTACGGTATTAGTTACTTTTTTTAAAGGGCTAAAAATTATTATATTTTTAATAAAAAAAATTTTTTGGGGGGCCGAATCATAAATATGGTGGTACTTGATGTAACGAAACTGTAAATAGCCCTTTTTAAAATTAAGTCAAACCGTATATTTATATGGTCAACTGACATTAAATACACAAAACCTGATTAGATTCTTGGGCGGGTCGGGTATTCCGACCAATTTTGGCCAGATTCGGAAAGTAGGGCTAAATTGTATCAAATAAGGTTCTTGTTGTAGTAAATTGTAAGCCCAAATTCTTTGGGGGTCGAATTATGAATTTGATGGTACTTCATGTAACAGATGTGTAATTAGCTCTTATTTCTATATAAGGCGATATGTAATTTCAGTTACTTGTTCTACTTCCTCTGTCCCTTCACTTTAAAGTTTCAAGTTGCTATAGCAGTTTATTCTTTGCTGGCATATGAGACTTGGAGACTGCTTTTGTTCATGCACAATGTTCTCCATATGTGTGTAGATCATTTCCTGTCAAAAAATCTTTATTTTGCATAACCTAGCTTCTATTTTTTAATTCATATTTACCTTTTCATGTGGATAGTGCACATTCTAATTCTTGTATCTTGTTATAGGACAGAATTTGGGCCAAAATCTTGGCTTCAGAGAGGTATTTGATGTAGCTGTGGCGAGAGCAGTTGCAGAAATGAGAATATTAGGTTTCTGAATAGTATTTCATCTAGGTTTCTTCCAGTCATCTTTTAGCATTCCTTTACTTCATGAGGTAATTTTCATATGTTTTATCAGCTGAATATTGTCTTCCTCTTGTTCGTGTGGGCGGTTTGTTTGTGGCTGCAAAAGGTCATGATCCTCAGGTACTCAATGATATCTCCATTTCTAACTTGAATCATGGTGTCTTAAGATCCTTCTTAAAGTTTATTTATTTTGTATAGTATATTTTTCTGGTTGGATGGTTTGCACTATTGTAAGGAAACCTATATCTACATTTAAATTATCTATATTTTTCTGTGAATTTTGTGTTATTGTAAGTCATCATATGTGCCTTTGTTTCCCACTGGCACTAGTTTCTTGGGAACAATCACGTATTAATTTAATTTGTACAGGGGCTTTAGTTTGGGTGGTTCTTCTTGGGTATAGGTGGTCAGTTTTGCTTTTATTTTCTATATAGAGGTAATCAGAACTATTGTGAACATCTTGTGGGGTTTAGATCTCATATAGTTCTAAATAGGGGAAATAAAAATGATTTATTTCTGCACATTTAAATACAATGTATCGCGAGCAATAGAACGTTATTCATTCTGAACTATGCTTTAACGAAATAGTTGGACCATTTATATCAAATGTACAAGTTTATTGCAACTTCTTTTAATAAATGCATCTATAAGCTGAAGGGACCTGTGACACCTTATGTGGATACTTGATATGAATGTGCTACCACAATATATATAGCTGATTAGAGCTTGTCGCCATCGCATCAACCATTAAATGTTTTCCTGTTCGACACATGTTGACAGGATGAAGTTAGAAGAGCTGAGAGAGCAATTAATTTGATGGGTGCTTCGTGGCTCCAAACATTCTCTGGTATATCCTTCTCAGAATCTTTTCAACTTATTTATCTTTCTGTATTAGTAATAAAATGGGATAAATAAGATGGTCCGTTGATGGCTTAAAGATGATACTTGATATTTTAATCATGCATATTAGGAACCTAGTCTTTTGTTATTCTATATACTTTGCTTACATAAAGACAATATGTTACTAGTGTATTATATTTAACCTTGATAAATTTAGATGCAGACTGACATATTACACTCCTTGCCCAATTATAATTCACGATCTACCAACTCCTCCATGGTAGTTCGGAATCAAATCTTCCCATCCTTGAGTAATATTTTGCAGTCTTCTGTCCTAGTGGTTTGTAGAGTAGATTTGGAAGATAGGTTTGTAAAATACTGTCTAGTGCTCAATGTTTCTCATTAAAGTTCAGTGGAAACCAAGATATTTTGTCTTTGGTAGTTTAGTAATGTGATTAGTTTCTGTAATTGATCATATGACTAGCATCAATCCATTTTGTGCATAAGTCCATAATTTAAAATCCAGTAAAATCTAGCAAATCGACAGTCTTCGGCTACTGATTCTATCGTAAACTTGCACCTATGAAATTACATACTGAAGAAATATGACTACTTCTTTTATTGATTACAGTGGAATCGCACAGCTCACATGGACAAAGAACTGCCATCATATGTTTAAAAGATGATCCCACCCCAAGGAAATATCCTCGTGATCCGGGTACACCAGCAAAGTTACCTTTGTAAATAACTCAAATGCCAAAGTAGCTTACTTGTGTGCCTCTTGTATTTGTTTCAGTAAAAGTTAGTACAATTACTTGAAACTTTGAATAGATCCTTTTCAGTTTGGATGTATAAACAATAAGTAAGACAGGTTAACAGGGTAATCTTTGTATTTCATAGGCATTTAGATGTTTCTTCTCCATTTTTTCTTGATTTTTCCCCCCCTTTTTTTCTTGGGTGTGCGTGGAAGTCATTTTAATTTAAAACAGATTCTGGATATGCTTGTTTTGTTTCAATCAATTGTTTGAAACCATTTTTGAGATTTCTACTGCCATCTTCTTGTGGTCGAAGATGTTGACTTTTAGAAATGCCCCGAGTAACTTGTACATTTGTGTTGTTGTTATTCTAGTCAGGATGTATTTCAGCTTAGAATTTTCGTACTTGTAGTATTTTGATTTTAGGCTTTGAGCATTATGCCATCTTCTTGCGGTCAACGAAGTTGACTTTAGAAATGCCCCAAATAATAACTTGTACATTTGTGTTGTTGGTCTAGTCGGGATACATTTCCTCTTAGAATTTTAGTACTTTTGGTATTAGGCTTTAAAGCATTATAATGACAAATTGAAATATCATGATTAGACGATGATGTGAGAAATGCATACTGACATCTCACCAGTAAAACTTCATTTTTGACCTTGAAGTTGGTGCTTTGTTTAAGAATGAAGACTACACGTGTATAATAAAGGAAATTGAGTCGCCTCCCTTGAATCTATTTTAGTACTAGGTGGAATCTAACTTTTGGCTTAAACTAAGCAAAGTGTTGGGGGCCTATTCTATTGGCTCACTGTTCAAATTAAGGAATTTAGGTTGAAACTAAGTTTATAACATTTGGACATCAGGCATGTAAATATCACTCTAAAATATGTCCCCTTAAAGTAGGCTTCCATGGATTTTGCAGTCTCTTGTGGATGATAAACATATGTAACAGTTAAGGTTGATTTATGGTACCATTATCTACTTAGTAAGTTGCAAAAATGAATGGTGCAATTGTCCAAGTCTACTGCCATTCTGCATAAATATTTTTTTGGTTGTGGAGGTCTTTTAGTAATTAGGTAAACTAAATTACAGAAATGTTTTGGGTTTATGGCATTATGCGAAAGAGAACAACATATCATTATTTTTAGTTTACAAGTAGAAGAATATTTCATTTTTTTGGTTAGGAACCTTCCTTTAAATCATTCAAAAGTTTAGGTAAAAAGTGAAAAATCTTTTCCTTTTATCTTTATAAGTATCATATAGCTGGGCTGGCATATATTTTTACAGTTAGGTTTGATAGCGTAGAGTAGATGATTATGTTAGCATTTGTGCTACTAGCCCGCCCTAATCCTAATCTAATCTAACGAAGGTTTTAGATGCATCTTGTACCCCACCAGGCCTCATTTCAACTTTTCCTACATCATGAATGAGACTGGTTTTGGAAACAGAAGAGGAACAACTCTTACTTACGGGTAGGGTAGGTAAGTTAGCTTCTTGAGAAGATAAAAATAAAAAAAATGACCTTTACCTAATTCATTTTCCACCTGTAATTAAGTTGAATAGGTCAAATGTCTGAAAAAGCACTACTTTAACTGATAATATCTCCTCTCTTTTGGGTAGATTTTTTCCAATAAAAATACTGCCACGTTAGATTTGTTTATCAATAGTTGATTATTTTACAAATTCCTTGTTGGATTTGTTTATCGATAGTTGATTATTTTACAAATTTCTTTTATTCTGATCTTAAAATTACATCACAGTTTGTATTGTTTCTTGATCTTTTGAGATAATGTAATTTATTAATCAACTGGAGCGCATGAATTTTTAATTTCTGATCAAGGAGCAGTGCTTTGAATTGTCATTCAGTGATGCTACTACTATGTGATATAGGACCTGTTTGTATTCCTCTAGTCTATATAGTTTTATTATTTTCCTTTCTCTAGCTAGCTGATACTCCCCCCCACCCCTGCCCCCCTCCTAAAAGTTTAATGGTACAAAAATGAAATGGAACCTAGGAATATAACTTATGCTGGACCTAAAATGAAATATAACATAGGAATCATTTTCTATGCGCATCTAACTTCCTTTTTTCCAAGCTATCATTTTCTATCGATAGTTTGGGTTAAGTGGCAATCATTTGGTGCCCCAACAGGCAAGGTGTGCTTGGTTTCCTGATAATATATCAATTTGAAAATTTTCCTTTGAGCTTAGTCTCAATTTGACGCATGTGAGTGTTCACACAGTTGCCCGAACTCTATTTTAATTGTTACTCTCATCCAAAGTTAAAAAGTATATGAAGAAATTTCCCCTTGTTGATATTTTTAATAGATATTACTCAGTATCTTCCTGTGATTTTTTTATATATAACAAAGTTGCATTTGCCTACATTCTCCGAACGTATGCTTGCTATTGATTGGTGGAAAAGTTGTCTTTTGCATTATGATTATCTATACAGTAGTTATACAATAACTTAATTACTATATAGGTTACTAAGGTATTTTTGAGTGTTTGTTTGTTCAGAGCTCGAGGGAAAAGTAAAAGGAATTGGGTAGAAGACTTATTCAACACTCTTTAATTTGCACTTATTTATAGTAATGGTAAAAGCACCCTATTATTAATCATTTATGTTACAATTCATGTTTAAATTTATGCTTTGAATAGAGTCTTATTATCAAAAATGGGTTGCATTTAAGATTGCCTAATTTTGACATTATACTTGATCCTACTTTTGTCCCAAACAAGTGAATTGGTTTTTTTAATTTGAAAGTTGGTTTCCTTGGGTAAAATCTTAGTCTTGATAACATATTCTCTTCCTTAAATTTTGTATCAGTTAAACTCGATCATGAAAACCTATTCTATTACAATTCAATTCTAGGATACATTTAATCTTAACATTTTCCTATACCAAGGGTTGGTTTAGTTGAATATGGTATTCATTTTTTATGTAAAAATGTGTACTGCTGAAAAGTGATTAACTATTCTATTAGTTTAACCATTTTCGGGTGGAGCGCAATAATTATTTAAGGGTCAACTGTGGCTGGTTTGATATGTGTAGCCTAGATAAAATTTATAGGCATAGTGTACGTCCGTCCACACTAAGGATAAAGGTGGGTAAGGTTGTCTGGAATGTAGGTGTTTTGGGGAAAAAAAGGATGGAATAGTGTATTAAATATATGTTAACTTTCTCTAAGTTCCCAACATTGGAGTTAGGCATAAAGAGAGAGAAGCTTCAATTCTTTTCACCGGCACCATTAGCAAACGGTCGAGGTAAATAGTAGTGCTTTTTAAGTAAAAATGCAGTGAGCCATCACCGTTCAACCAAATCAAATTAGAAGAGTTCTATTATTAATACCTCCTAAATGTCCACTCTTCAACAACTCACACACACACACACATATATATATATATACTTATTATGAAAGGTAGCACATAAGAGGTATAGTTACTGGAATATCATAAAATCACACACTGAAAACCAAAACATATAAAGGCCTTACACAGCTTATATCTTATGAGGAAAGCCACCCCTTTAAAATCTTGAGTTAAATTTCCTATGGACCACAAGTTACTCATGTGCACACTAATACTGATGATAAAAAGCACCCAAGCGCCCATAAAAGAGAATGAAAGCCTGAAAATTATGTTCAGGCCCTCAAAGAGAAGAACAAATATGAGAGGTCTGTTAAAGAAGAGGAACAAAAATCTGCCAGACCTTGATGTCACAGTCCAAACTGCCACTGTAGAGGTGATAAGAAGATGTTGTATCAGATGGATTATAATAATGATCACTTGCCATGGTCAAGCACTTAACCGGGCCTTTGTGCCCCTCTAACACTGCCAAGCAAGAGTACATTCTATCAACACCTCTCCAAACTCTTACAGTTGTATCTGCTGAACCACTACAGACCAAGTCATTTACTACAACCAAGCATAATATGGACTTGGCATGGCCCCTTAGCGCTCCAACAACCACCATGTTGCCATCATCATCCTTCTCCCAGACTACTATCAATCTGTCACATGCACCAGAGTATAAAACAGACCCGTCAGTGCTCAGTGCCAGTGTGTTGACCCCAGATTTATGTTTCTCAAGTGTAGCTACTAGGGAATGCTTATTTTCCCCCGAGTTTTTCTTCCACACCTTGATTTTCTTGTCAGCTGATCCGGTATAAACATGTCCATCATTAGATAGTGCCACTGCATTTATTGCATCATCATGTGCATCCCCGACTGACTCCAAGCATTTAAAATCATTTACCCGCCAAATTTTGAGTGTCCTGTCCCATGAAACAGAGTAGATGAGTGAGTTGTCAGCAGACAAGGCTAGTGCTGATACAGTGTCAACATGATGGACCCATGTAGATGTCTTGTGGCGCCTTATTTGTACATGGTTTTTGGGAATCAGTAGCTTAAGGGCACGGTCACTAAGCGTTGGGAGTGTGGCCAAGTGCATGAACTTTTGGTGGTTTGTTTCATGATTATCAATTTTCCATACTCGGATTTTGTGGTCTTGATGACCGCTGATGATTTTATCAGCTAAAACTACGAGAGACTTTACTGCCCCTTTCCCGCAATTACCATGCTGTCCTCTAGATTTTTTCATGATCGAGTTCAGAGCTTAAAATGTTGCACTGCCACATTCGGATTTCTTTGTCGGAGGAGCCGGTATAGAGGAACTTCCATTGAGGGCAAGGGAGGATACGTAGGAGTTGTGGCCCTTGAACGTGGTGATGCAGTGGTGCCAGGTAGAGTGATGATGGTTCTGTGGATGATGTTGTTGTGATGTGAGGGAAGGAATTGATTGGAGGCTTTGCTGGGAACAGAGGGAGGTTGACTCTTGGGGCAGTAGTAGTTCAGAGTGATATTGAAACTCATTTTCCCAGCAATAATTTTGATTATATGACATCTTTCTTATGTTGGAGAGGGAGAGAGATAGTTTGGAAATAATAATGACTCGAGTTTGATATATAAAGAAGAGTGCATCAAGGGTAGGCCCTATTTTAATAGAAAAGAAAGTGTTAGCCTTGATGGTACATAAGCAGAACGTGGAGCCAGAATAACCCTACTTATATAGCCTTAAATAGGTTAAAGCATGAATGGCCCAGATTAGACTTGGTGGAAGGCTCATGTGAATTTTTTGGGTTTATCATAGGCACCTCTCTCTCTCTCTGGGAACAGATCACTATCATATGCTTTTTTTAATAAGGTTGGTATCATATACCTTGTTAGTGATTTTAGTTATTTTCCTCTATTTTGATTGCTAAGTTTTGTCCATATTAATGGAGTTTGGTAGCTTTGTCCACCATTAATGTCAATGACCCTTGTTTTAGTGGCAGGTTTGGGCACCCCATCTAAATGGGATCCTCTTCTTCCTAAAAGCCCCATGGCTCGATGTTTATGATTTTACTACCATTTAATTGCTCAGTGGCAAAGGATTAGAGAAAATGACATTTTTATATCCTGCTTCTTTGGATGGTTGGAGGAATATGATGATATTAGATGGAAGAGTAATTGGATGGTTATCCTCGTCTTGTTCAGGTAAAAAGGGTGAAGTAATTAAATTTGTTTTGGGCTCTCTGTAAAATCAATATACCAAACAAGATGGAGTGGGTACTTCTGTTGCCATGTTATGGTAGTTAAAGTGACCTGAATTATTACTACAGAAATGGGGACAGAAGACTACACTTTCTCCATTGTTGAGGAGACAATTCCATTCTGCTTCTCTGATTATGATTTGCACTGGAATGTTGTAGGCATTCAATCATATATGACGCAAGACGACAGTTTCGTCTCTCAGTTATAGTCTGAAACCCACATGCAACTCCTACAGTCCTCTAATAATAATGTTGAAGAGGTTGTAGTGTCGGAGAAATATGACCACCCTGATCCTTGTGTAATTCCTCCTCCAAACTTGTATCTGTTTCTTGGCTTTGCCTACCTATGTTGTAAAAATTTAGTCGTTTAGTTGCAAATTAAAATAGTAGTCACAAGGTTGGTTCCCTTTTTATCATCACCGCGTTAGATGAGAGTATGGAGAAATAGTAGTCCTTGCTTGCTCCTTATCATTCTTGTGTAAAATTTGTTGGTCAAGTTCTCAAAATGTTGTGTCGGGTAGAGAAGTTTTTAACTACCTCGACAATTAAATACAGACAGATTCCTCCTCCGGTAAAATGTTATGTTGTGTTGTGTTAGGATATGATTATTAATTAATTTAGACTTGAAACTATTATTATTTTTATTATTACATGAATTATAAATGATTTAATACGAGAGATGTTCAACCACTAGTGTAGTCTACTAGTACTTTGTAATTGCCAGTAAAAGCAGGCAGGTATTGTTATTCCCGTACCTCCCTCTGCCTGCCCGCCTGGCTGGCTGATTTGTGCATCAACCAGTTTTTTCCTACGAGTGACCAGCTTTTCCATAATTAGAAAGCAACCTTTCAATTATGCGCAATTAGCATGGGAGTTGAATCATGACATTAATACAGATAGACAGTGAAGTAAAGTAGCATACCTTCCCCCCTGGCCATTGATTTGATATGAGTGCAACAGTTTTGCCATACATAGGAATGCTTTCTAAAAATGGAAAAGATAATAAAATTTGTGTGTACCTGTACAATAAATTAATTACCCCTAGGCATGTGTTTAGGTTGATTAACTTAATCTCATCATCACTTTATTTTATCCATCACGGTACTAGTAACTAGCGAGATGAGTGAGTTGGTGTTGGTTATTTGGGTGTCGGATCTCAATTTTACGTTTTTAAAAAATAATGCCTAGGGCCATTCATTGAGTTAATATCAATTAATTAGTATTTGATAAACTATTTTATATCTTTATTATTCCACTTGTAAATTTTAGTATCAAAAACAATTCCTATTTTTTTAAAGCAGACCTACAAGCAAAAGAGAATAAAGCGTGGCTACAGTAAGCAGCTGTAAACCCATCCTATTTTCACAAACTCATAATCTTATCATGTTGTAGCAATAATTCTATATTGAAACTTCCACTTCCTCCTCAGCTGAAGGAAGGAAGGAAGGTTCCGGGTATTTCTCCCACTTTGGAGTTATGATGATAATTAATTTACTAACACCCTGCTCAGGACTTTATACATCATCGCCACAACACTGTCATCATTATGCGTTGCTTAATTTGTCAATAATAATAATAATAATAATAATAATAAAATCTTGATACGTTATATTGAGATAAATTGTAGGGTCCATCAGCGAGAACCTAGAGAAGAGATTTATAGACGTCCCTCTCTAGTTTCACTCTCTTTTTTTCGTATTTTATTCTGTAAAAATAGTATAACAATTTTAAAAATAAAATAAAATAAAGGGGGAGTATAACTATGTTGTCACAAAGTGAAAAAATGGAAAATGAAGAAGTAAAAAGGAGAGATAGGTCAAGGACAGCTTAGTGTTTGAAGAAAGTAGTAATGTAGTATTGAAGGCCAGGCCGCCTCATATAATTCATTAAGTTTCCAAGCCCACCACCCTCCACCCTCCATCAATTTTTCTAGACCATGAGATAAAATTCTAAAAGATATAAGTAAACAGTTTGAATTGGATTTGGATCATTGGATGGATGGATGGATGGATGGATGGATGAGCACTATTTAATTACAAGCTATATATATATATATATAATAAAGGACAACTCCATTGAGAAATTCATGTTTTCATTTATTTATTTATAGCATGATTGTTTTGTACCATCTAATTCCATCGTACAACTTATAATTGGGCTCCGTTCCGTCCAATTATGCCGGTTGTGGGCTCTGGTTTATTAAACAAAGGGCCTGTATCTATACATACGACTACGATAACCCAACAAACAAACAAGCCCAACTTTTCGTCTATATTCCTAAAAATTTAGTCCAATTATAATTGTGATGTATACATGGAAACTTATGTCCCCGGTCTTGTTCGAAGAGGCTTAAGGTAGTTGAAATCTCGTCGTTATTCAAAAATTAAATAGAATAGTGAAAAAAACCAAACGGACTTCAACTCACTTTCTCTCTACTCTTCGCCGGCTGAATTTTTGTCACTTTCTCTTCTGTTTCTATCTCCCCATCCCCAATGACTATAATAAATACTGTTATACTTCTTCTTCTTACCAATTACATTAATATATATGGCCTCTTCTTCCTCCTTTCCCGCCATCTCATTGTTGATCCTCAGCTGTTTCTTGTCTGTGTTTTTGGCGGTGGCACACTCATCAACCATCGGAGTCAACCATATTTCGCGCCTTCTTGAAATTCAGGACAGTGAGAGAGCTCCCCCTACTGTTCAACTTGTCGCCGCTCGTGCCGTCCTCAATCGTCTCTTTCCTTCTCACTCCTCCAGCTTCGACTTTCAGATCATCTCTAAGGTTCTCTATCTCCCACTCTGTCTCATTTATTATATATATATATGGTTCCATCTAGAGAACGCTTGCAGTGAAGCAACCTCTTTTTTAGCCTTGTGTCAAATTTTTAAATTTTTTTTGCTCCAGCTCCTACAACACAAGGGGTTGAGCTACAGCAACCGGTTGTTGTGGATGGAACCTATATATATATATATATATGTTGACTTGTGTAACTCTTTGGTTTAGTGCTTTATTAGCCCTAGTTTGATCAGCATTATAGCCTAATTGATTTTAAATCATATTTTGTATTTGGTATTTGCTTCTTTGTTTCTCCCTATTGAGCTTTTTGGCTTTTAAATATGTTAGGCCATGGTTTTTTTTTCCCATTTGTAATTTCGATCTACAGTAAAACCTCTATTTAGTCATAGTGTTGGGACCAAATTAATTATAACTAAATAGAGGTGTAGTTATAAAAATTATTATTTGACTTAGTTTTCTTTAGTGCAAGTGGTATAGAGATAAAGCATGCACTACATAGCATGTACAAATTGAAGGTATACACATTGATAAAAGAGATGGACATAATTTCAAAAATTGTACATATATCTATGTAGTGTTAGGATTATGCAAAAGTCACCTCAAAAGTTTAAAATCTTGTATTTTCTTTAATATTTTTCTCTCAATATAAATTCTATAATCCTTTAATGAAACATAACATATATTTTTTTGCAATATGTAGATAATTATTACTATATGGAGTCAAATTTGTTAAGAAGGGACCTAAAAAATTATAAGAGTTTATTCCTATTTATAACTAGCCCAAGTTGGGACTAAATTTTTTTATTACTATATGGAGGTTATTCCTATATAGAGTATATTACTAAATAGATGTTTTACTGTATTTTGAAAATTGAACTACAAATGCTGTTAGAGTGAATCAAACTAATTTAATTTGACATAACATTCTACAATGTATGAACCATTACTTGCTACAACTTTAGCTTCTGTGAGCAACAAAAGATTGAGCCAGTTGATGTAGTTATATGAAGCAAAGGTAAAGGCCAGGTGTGCATGGGGTTTAGCATTGATGTATTCTATATGGGTAAAAGTCTAAGAATTATGTAAATAATCATGAGGTTAATGTCTTCCATGTTTAGTTAACTTTTCTCAATTTTTTTGGTCCAACAGTCTTTGTTGAAATTTTATTTTGTATTAGGCTGCAGTGCTGTAGGAAGTTAAATATTGGTGTTTCTAATACTTGGTGTTCAACTTGTTCTAACTTCATATTTTTTGAAATTGAAGAAAGACTCTTATAGTTTCAATATTTGTTTGCAGGAACGCTGTGGTGGAGAATCTTGCTTCTCTATAAGCAATCATCCTTCTTTCAGTAAACGTGGCACTCCTGAAATATTGTATGTATATTTTCTATGTTCATTATATTGCTATCTCAAATTTTAAGAGGTAACAGTAGGTTCCATTAGCAGCTTTGGTAGTAATTTTTTTTAATAAAAAAATATTAGCATCCATGGTTTCTTGAGCCTCGTTTTTGGTAGGTCTCAATCACTTACTAGTTGTATGTTTCATATCAATTTTATTGCTTCATACTAACTTGAGAATTCAGTTTGAATTGTATTTTTACTTTATACTTGAAGTGACAGAAAATTTCACATGTTTGTCTCTTTTGGGTGTTTGGTGGTATTATCGGCAAGGTGGATTTGTTAAACTGAGTATTGAATCTTTTTTTAGTATTCACTCTTAGTGAATTTGGCCAGGCTCAAGTGTTATTATGTTTGCTACATTATTTTTTGTTTTCTAACAAAAAGGGATATTATGTATCATTGCTAAGTTACAAAATAATCCTCTGACACTTTGTTAACGCGTGAACCTTTTAATTTTATTTTAACTAGAATTAAAGGGTTCACTGGAGTGGAGCTTTGGCTGGTTTGCATTGGTATTTGAAGTATTGGTGTGAAGCACATATATCATGGGATAAAACTGGCGGTGCTCAACTAGCTTCAGTACCTGATTCAGGTTCTCTCCACACATTCAGGATGGTGGAATATTGATACGGAGACCCGTCCCTTGGAACTATTACCAGAACGCGGTTACATCTAGCTGTAAGCTCAAATATCAATGTTACTACTGTCGTAAAGCTAAACTTTATGGCTTTAGGCATGTGGCTTTGTATTTCAAGTTATATAATCTTATTCCTTCATTCTTAATTTCTGGAAGATTCATTTGCTTGGTGGGACTGGGAAGATGGGAAAAGGAGATAGATTGGATGGCTTTCCAGGGTATTAATTTGCCGTTAGCATTCACTGGGCAAGAGGCTATTTGGCAAAAAGTTTTTCAGGTCTTTATTTTCTTTTCAGTTTTTCTCTGCTTTACATCTCTGCATCTTAGATTCCTAGTCTCAGACGTCAGGAAAGGGTAAACTGAGAACAAGAGAATAATTATTATATTCTAGTAGTAGTACTTTTTGTGTGCAAGTATGTGTGCACATGAAGTTAGTTATATGTGAGTGAAGAATAAGGAGTGAGGACCTTGAGGTGTAGGTTAGGAGTTTTTACTTTTCAACATCACTTTACTATAAATAGTTGTAAAAGGAGGAGTAACCTTCAAGAAGCATTATGAATTAAGTGAATGAATTAAATGAAGAGAAGTTTGTTTTAAGTTTTCTCCTTTTTTTTTATATCTTTTCTCCTCATGATCTCAAAGTGAAGAACATTGAGATTTCTATTCTTCATCCCAATTTTCTCTATATATCACTCTATATCTCTGTTTCTATCTCTTTTCTGGTCAGGATCCTAGCTGGGCCTGACACAGACATCATACTATTACAAGCTACTCTTTTTAAAATATTATTTGTTAGTCATATCATGCTATAAAGACAGAGAAATATAATTCCTGTAGAAAATCTATATGTATATAAGTCACATAAACTAAACATTTACATCTTTCGTAAGTGGTAAATAAGTTACTTACAAAAAAAAGTGGGAAATAAGGTGTTACTATTACATTTCAACTACAAGTTATTAGGTGCGCATAATTGAAAAAAAAGAAAGAACCAAAAGGTCCAAAATCATGCAACTTAACTAAACACACTCAATTCAAACACTTGGATTAAATATTTATGCGTGACAACATAATTAAGAGACATAGTTCTATTGATGCATATGGCATTGTACTTTTTTTGTCGCAACCCATTATCCTTTCATCATTCTGGATATATAGGACTTTTTATATAACCTGAATTAATCCTTGAATTTTTGTACGAATCCATAGGCAATATATCTCAGTTTCTTGTGATCCGCTGACTTCCTTTCTCTTTTTTTTGATATGTATTATGGCTTAAGAAAGACCGCTAGAGGGGGAGACCCGTATACAAGCAGTATACAAATTTCAGTGCCATATTAGCTGAAATTCTGTTCATTAAATCTGTGAAAGTTCTTTAGTCACAAGGTTTATGTTAAAAACTTTTAACTAATATTGATATATTTAAATAATACACGTCAATAATAAGGATGAAGGAAATTTTTATTTTTAAACTGTAGGTTAAAAATATGTCAATGTCTTTATGATGATTTCATACAATTTATTACAAATTTTGATTTCTGTTCCAGTTTGAAAATTTTCTACTTGGTGCTTTAGTGCAGATAGTAATAGTAACTGAAGCTTTACTTGTTCATCCTTTGGCAGAATTTCAATATTAGCAGTTCTGATTTGAACGATTTCTTTGGAGGCCAGGTTTCCTTGCATGGTCACGATATGGGAAACTTACACAGGTGAGCTTGTAGACTTTGAGGTTTTTTCTATATTATCTCACCAATACTGCCCAAACAACCCTTTCCTGTAAAAGGAACAACCTCTCTATACATCTTTGTGGTCTATAGTATTATTTTATGTGTGATTTTTAATGCCAATTAAGATCCCTGCAAACTTCCAATCCCCAATTCTTCTCCCTTCAATTTTTCCTCATCATATATGTTACCTATGACTGATGTATATATGATCCTAGAGGTGCTGAAATAGAAATTATAAGGAGCAATATATCTGGCAAATTTTAGGAAGAATGCTTCCTCTTGAAACTTTGAATCAAGCTTTGTAGTTTGATATTTCTTTTAATCTAATACTTTTAGACCCGTGTATTGGGAATTTTGGGAGATGCTCAATTTTGTTCTCCTTCTTTAAAGAGACTTATCGATTCCTCATTTTTCCAAACTCAAACCACTACTGTTTAATGCTTATTTCAAAACTCAATTTGTTCTAGTTGCTCCATTAGAGAGACTCATCTGTGATGCACCAAACATGCTCTGCTGACTATGTTATTCTTTTTTGTTTTCAATCTCACTCTTGAAATAATTTCACAGGGAAGTCATTGTCTCCTTCATAACATTTAGAGGTCCAAACAAAATTTTCATATATGAAGTTACAATTCGTATAAAACTTCTGGTTGTACCACAAAGTATAAGATGTTTATTAAACTTCACGCAAACTAGATTTATATTTATTTTTGAACATTGCTTCTGAGCTTAAATGCTTAATTAAACTGACTTGAATATCAAGTGGAGGACTGTATCTGATAGCAAACTGTCTCTTTTCTGGCTGAGTAGTTCCACCGATCTTTCTTCAGTTTTTACATTTGAACACTACATTTCATCTGTAGATGGGGTGGTCCACTTCCACAAAGCTGGTTGGATCAGCAGCTTATAATGCAAAAGAAAATTCTTGCTAGAATGTATGAACTCGGGATGACTCCAGGTACCATTTATCGCAAAGATAGTTTCTTTATTGATTAGCAACTTTGATTCCCATGTAAAATCTACCATTATGCAAGGACCTGAACTAACATGGTTAAAAAGCAAAGATGCATCTGACATTATTTATATGTAGTCTTATATTGCTACATTACTGAAAGATATTGTATTTTGTAGTTCTAACTTCTCTACTAAGTCGCAACATCACGTTTAGGAGAGGTTATGATCTTAGACTGCATCAAATCCTGATCCCAAATATCTTCATATTTTGAGATTTTGGGAAAGCACATTTGCTTTTGTTACAAATAAAATAGATGTATGAAATATTGTTGTTATATTATTACAAAGAGTACTAAAACCTTATATGCTACTAGTTGAGTAGTGGTCAAGTATGTGGGCACCAAGCATACTTGGTGACCAAGTTCTAATAATAATATACCCAATAAAAATAATATACTCTAATAGTTTTCTATGTAGCATTGTAATCTACCTTGACCTTTTTTTTCCATAATAAATACTAAAATCAGTCTAAGTTAGCCAGTGTTTGCACCATACTAAACAAAAAAACTTAATTTGTTTGTTTGATGCCATAAACAACGAAATTTAAATGAATTAAACCAACGTTTTACAGCCTTAGAATGTAAATAAGAAGAGCATGTATTCCACTTAAAATGAACAAGGAAATTTACTATGTGCATGGACATTGCACAAAGATACACTTACTTTTAATTCCTTTGTTTGGTTTGAGTAGGTGATAGGCTAATAGTTTGTGTATTTGTTTTGGGATGATATTTGGGTTTGCTCCTCTGTCTTTAGCTTTCCCTCATCTTTATTACATCTGGGTACAATTCTCTTATTACTGTATATTTGGACACATTTTTTGTAGAATTTCCATTCTTCGTAATTTAAATGAGAGTAAGATAGAGAAATTTCTTTTATTTATCTACTTGGCTTTCAGTTCTTCATTTTCCTCTGCCTTTTTATATTTTGTTGAAGATGTTCCTTCAAAATTAATGCTTTTATGTGGTCTTTCTAACATGCATCAGAGGTGCAAGCATTGCAAATCTTAACTTAGATGTGTGTTATGTATATGCAAAAGAGTGCTGAGACCACATATGTTCGCTTTATTGTTTGATGGCTTGGCGGTGGTTGTGAATTTTTTTGGCTGTGTTGGGTGAATGTTAGGTTTTTCCATTTTGGTTGAAGATTTTCACCTGCACATATTCTGGGTGGTGTTGGAAAGGGTAGGAGGATTATGTGGATATGTCCTTGTTTTATTATTCCGTAGGGATTTTGGATCAAAGGAATATTAGAATTTTTTTGGTCGGACAACGGATGTTGTTTTTAGTTTGGGATATAATATTTTTTTGCTTCTATTTGGTCATGCATTTGAAGCTTTTTGAGGAGTGTCTTTGTTAGACCTTCATAGGGATTGGAGGGTGGTATTTCATGAATGCCGGATTTTTGCATCTAGCTTTCTTTGCTTTCTTTTGAGAGGGCTTCTTGTCCTCCACATGTATTTTTTTCCTTCTTCATCAATAAAATCTTGTCTTTCTATCTTAGAAAAAATTGAATGAAATGTTGCCAATTAATATGTGTTCTCGCTCCTAATAATATTTCGTGTTCCAGTGCTTCCAGCCTTTTCTGGAAATGTTCCTGCAGCATTGAAAAGTGTATTTCCATCTGCAAAGATATCACATTTAGGAAATTGGTAAGTCCTGTCATATGCTAATATTCATCTGATGCAGCTGATATATATATATATATATATATATATATATATATATATATATATATATATAGGAGAGCTAGATTTATTTAGTTCTTGTTTATCTTGTTCCAGTATTTATGTTTTGAGAAGCTGAAGCTGGACTTCAGTCACAATCTCTATCCAATACCGTTTCAGTAGATTACAAATACCAGATTTGGCAAAATCTTATCTTTTTATTTCAAATGTTTTGATCACCAGATCAAGATCCAAATATAAATTCAGAGAAAAATATATGAATTTTTTTTATTGAACTCATCTGAAGTAATCTGTTGCTCCAATAAATTAGTTGTCTAAGCCTTTTCATCTTATATCTTAGTATGCCATACTTGATGGAACCTAATTTGTGCGGTGGATTGAAGAAATTTACAGAAGTTTTTGAAGCATGGCATATAGTTATATTATTCTGGTCAAGTATTTATTTTTATGATGTCCGCTAAAAATTTGTTTTTAACTTGAGTTATTGAGATAGGACAAAAGAATTATTGGGTCTTGATCTTTTATTTTAAGGCCCGTTAGAGAAGTTTCTTGAAATTTTAAATAAAATAAGATTTAACAATATTTGTTACTCAAATGTTTCCCCTTTTCGTACTTCCATCCCCATCCTAACACTACCCAAACTAGTTGATGAAGTATTTTCCCCTTTAGTATTCGGGGCAGCAAATCTCCATAACTAAGTCGCTGTGTTTTTCTAAGGTATACTTTCCGGAAATTTCAAACTCTATTTATCACTAACCTGCCCACACTCAACTTTTTTAGAAAATTTTGATGATTTTTGGAGCAATGGATGCTCATCCATTGAACTCTGTTTTGGATGATTTACTCCTGTTGCATTCAAGTGAAATCATTATTTTTAATCCTTCTTAAGGTTTACTGTTGGGAGTGACCCTAGATGGTGCTGCACTTATCTTCTTGATGCAACTGATCCTCTGTTCATTGAAATTGGAAAAGCATTTATTAGGCAACAAACTGAAAGGTGCGTGTGTCTAAAGAATTTTTCGATTGGATATAAATTTTGACTAGATATTCATGCAGCTGTTTTGTTTTTAATTTTGAAATGGCCCTGATACTTGGACTTACTTCTTTGTTCAGAATATGGAAGGAGTAGCCATATATACAATTGGTAATCTTTCTTCTTATCCTTTCTTGCAATATTTGTTAAGGCTTGATTGAGTATTGTTTTGTTTTGTTTTTTTTTAATAGTAGACATGCTTTATTGACTTTTTAAAGAAATGGGTGAAACAATATGGTCAATGAGACCAAGTTGATGACTTAATGTCTTTTTCTCATCGATCGATTGATGTTATTGAATGAATTAGCATGAATATATTATCTTTAGTTATTTACAATTTTATTTTGGGAGTAACAATGTTGATTATCAACATTGCTTCTAATTCGTTCAATGTTATTACAAATGGTCCTAATTTTTTTTAGTTTTTCTTGTTGGGGGAAATTACCTTGTTACAAAAGTTAAATCTTAATACTGAACATAGCAGTTGGTTGTAGCCAGGTTCAAAGACGCGGTAGCGACTTATGTTTCGGAAGGCCATTTTTTGACTCGGTATCAGTTTTAGATCGGTTTATTTGATCTGGCTGGCGTTAACTAGTTAGGAGCTTCAAAAAAAAGTTTTAAAAAATTATGATTTTTTTTTAAATAATAAGAACATCAAGATAAATCCACAAAGTTCATAAAAAACACTATTTAGTGCACATAACATTGTCCGAATGATAAAACAAATATCTCGTAGATATGTTTAATCAATTTTAAAGTTGATATTGATGTTTGTCTTAGTTTGTTTGGTTGGGCATACATGTTTTATAGAATTTAAGTACAATTTAACTTAGCTAAGTATATTTTAAGTGCAATTTTTCAAGTTATACTTAATTAGGTACTATATAGATACAATTTAATTATAATTTAAGGACAATTTAGCTTAACTAATTATATATTAAGTACATTTTTTGTATTTTTAGTTATACTTAAATAGTTGCTATATAAGTATATTTTAAGTACAATTTAACCTAATTAAGTACATTTGAAGTACAATAATTTTTTACTTTTTCTAAGTTATACTTAACTAGGTACTACATAAGTACATTTAAATATAATTAGTAGAGAAAGGTTAGTTCTCTTTAGTCATCTCCCTTTTATAGCTTTCAATATATTTAATTTTTTTTTGTGTGGTGTTTCTCCTCTTTACACCGTGATTTCTCCTTTATTTGATCTGAAATCGTTATGTTATGTCGAGTTGTTGAAACTTCACTAAAATTACCCGTTTACATGAGTAATTCCCTTTACACCTTGATTTCTCCCTTTATGCCGTGATTTATCCTTTATTTGATTCGAAACCGCTATATTATGCAGAGTTGTGAAATTTACTTAAAACTTACCCTTTACATGACTAATTTTGCGATTCTCGCGGTTCGCCCCGATCGATACCAATGTTAACGCTTGAGATCTTTCCACAGCGCTTTAATCACGTAAAAGCGCGTTGATCTCTCGCACAATAAACACGTCGATACGAAGCTTGGCGGCTTAGACCGTGGGATAGCTCCGCGTGAGTCGATGATGCGCGAACCTGAGGTTAACGATGGAGGATAAAAACTCTAGTTTTTGATCAAAGAAATATCGATTACCTCCCTGTGTGTTATCCCTCCATCATATACTTAAACTCTGGATTTTTTGTCAAACCCCGACACCAACCCCATTTTGTTGTGACCTCGATCATCATTGTTAATCGATTTACTTAATCAATGAATACGTGCAAGTATACACGGTGAACAAGTAATAAATTGAAAGAGAGTATCGTTCCCACGGGAATTATTTAATAAAATCACCAAGTACTAATTCTTAACCAAACTAATTTTATTTAAACAATCTCAAATCGTGATTTTTCTAATTGAGAAAACTAAAGTAACTAATTAACTGAATTGTTTTATGGTGAATTCAGATAAATAAAGATTAAGACTTGATATCTCCAATTATGAACTATAAATCAATTATCCAATTATCCCAATTATTATACTCTTGAATTGTTATGAGGAATTCTCAAATGCCAAAAGTCCTTTTCAAGTGACAATCGACTTCTATTTAATCCAGATTAATCTTGCTATATTCTACGCAAAACAATTGAATTAAACTCCTTGATTCCAATTCCTTATGTGTTACATGCGGTGAAGCAGATATTTCCATTCAATTCACGAACCTAATTATTCACCATGCAAATAACTAAGTCACATTATTATCATGCCCCGCTTCTAACCTAAGAATTCCTCTTTCAATTCCTTACAGAAGTAACAAGGTAATTCTTGATCAAATAATTAAGCAATAAACTGAAACAAGATAAACAATTCACTTTGACATAAATAATTAGAATAAATTGAATAACTAATTTATAGACATAAAAGGTTCAATCAGTAGTCTTAATAAAAGAATTAGTTCATAGTCATTGAATTAAAATCAAGAATCCACCTAATCGAATAGACATTAAAAGATAAAAGTATGATAAGAAGAGAATAGAATCATTTGTCAAGTAATCGATGCTCCCCTCTTGCTTTCTTGCTCTCGCTCTTGATCTTCAAAGTGTTCTTCAATTTGCTTGATCTCTAATGGCTAATTAAGAATTGGGGTTTATATTCTAATCTAATGGAGTGTTTTTCTAGTCTAATCTATGTAATCCCCTTTATTTTATGCCTTACATCATGTATTTATAGGTTCTGAGTCTAATTTTTAGCTTAGGAACAAACCCAATCAATTTGGAGTCAAAAGGTGTCAAAATTAAGCCCCAAAACGCATTCAAGCTTTGACCTCTTCCCCTCAGCTTCAATATTGGGTACGCAGCGCTGGGATTCTGTCCCCTAGCGCCCCGACGACGTATAAATAAGCTTGAGTTAGAGGCGGTATTGGAACAATTCTGGAAATTTTCTGCTCCACGTCCTTTGGGAAAATGGCCATAACTTCTTCGTCCGAACTCAGATTTCGATGATTCAAGATGTTAGGAAAGAGGAGACGTAGATTTACAACTTTCATTCTTTAAGTGTTTGAAATAAGGTCAGGAGAAATACCAAATTGGCTCTAAAGTGACTGGCGTGTAAATGGCAAGCCGAAAGCAGCGATCTAGCCACCCCAAACGTCGATCCAAGTAACTTTTGTCCCAATTCCTACAAAACAACATAAAACATGCATGAATGACATAAACACTTAAAACATCCAAAAGATTAAGTTCAAACGCGACTCGATTATGAGTATAAAACTCACTCATCAATCTAGATGCAACCCACTGCTTTATCCCATCATTTGTTTGCCACCACGGCGATTGATTCAATCCTCATAAATGCTGTCGCGAGAGATCACGATCAACCATTATCTTTGTATTCATTACACCACAAAGCCCAAATAAAGATATTATTTACTTAATGGGTCACCAACCGAACCGCCCAACACTTTCAAGACCCAATAGATATAACCCGATGAGTCGGCCCAAACAAAGTCCGACCCACTTACATAAAATATCGCCGCCCAACATTACCCCAGGTCTTTTACTAAATGTAATGTTTAATGAAAAGTATAAATAATATTAGCCCAAAAATGAAAATGAAACCCAAATGAAGCTGAACCGAGCCCAAGCTAAAATTCGAAAAATAAAACCAAAGCCCAGTCCAATTAATACTTAAGACCAAAACTGGACGCTACCCCTTCAAATTCATCGGCATTAAATGAGCCGCCTCGAGCTTCGTGAAATATTGAAAAAAGACCGTCGTATAAAAACTCTTTTCCCCAAATTTGACAATTTTACACCTTGATTTGAATTTCATCTTGCCTTCTTCTTTCAATCTCTCTCTCTCTCTACGTTCTGCAAATCTCCAACAATGGCATCCCAAAGTTCCGATAACACAATCCCCATCCCTGCAATTCCAATTTCTACCGTTCCTCCTTCACCAAGCCCTACAAAAGTGGCTTCGGGGTCAAACCCCAACCCAGCTGCTACCCCGAGCAAAAGTCCACCATCAAAACCGCTTCCAAACCCTTCTGAATTCTTCAAAAGTGAAGAACAATTTCCCGCGCCAACATTTCGGTGCTTTGAACCATGGTTGTAGCCTAGTACTATAGAGAAAAGCCATGATTTAGAGAATTTCTGCTAGTAGAGCTCTCCTGCTAGGACTATTCAGAAGCATCTCATCATCAAAGACCCTTAATCCTTCCTTCCAAACATTACCAAGCTCCCTTAGTAGGGCAGAAGAAGAAAGAGAGCTTGAGAAGTAAGCGCATTCACTCGACAGAACTTCTTCAAAACCTCGGACCTGGTCCTTACAATTGTCCAGATTCTGACTCATTTCAGAGATTAAGGCCCCAGACCCCCACTGCTATCAGCTGCTCTATTAAGCTGCCTTATAAGTATTATTTTCTTCTGAAAATTTTCTGTGTCAGCTTCCCATACTTCCCATTTTCTCACATTGCTGGGCCTTGGATAACAAGACTATTATATATTAAAGTCTTAATTGTCTATTTATATTTTTCAGTTACTTGTTTGTTTAGAAGAATGTTTAGGAGGCTTATTATACCTGTTTAATACTCAACTGAATCTGCAGTGATACCTTTGATGAGAACACACCCCCTATAGATGAACCAGATTACATATCTTCACTAGGTGCAGCAATTTTCAAGGGAATGCAAAGTGGAGATGGTGAGGCTGTTTGGTTAATGCAGGTGAATATTTAAAGCTATCGCCTCTCATTAGTCTGTTTAGTTTCTATTAACTTAGTCCAGCCAAAGATCCTGCAAAACATTAATGTCAGTGATAAAAGTAATATATAATAACAATATTTAACATCAATGTTATACTTTTTTATACAAATGCACCTAATCATGTGAATATCAATTGACATTGTAAATATTTTATTTAGCTAAAATCTAGCACACTATTATTTATTTTCCTTTGATTTAGGCTTAATTTGTTTTGGTTTACATTCTAATAGATCTATCTTTTTGTTCTTACAGGGATGGCTTTTTCTTATGACCCATTTTGGAGGCCTTCTCAAATGAAGGTTATATATCATAACATATTAAATTTGCTCTTCCTCTTTTATTTATTTATTTTTATTTTGTCAACCATTCAAATGCATTATCCAATCATGTAATCATACTGAATTCATTCTTTTGTGTTCACATGCAATGCAAGCATGAAACCTATTTGGTGTTGTTTTATTTGTTTCTGTATAAGAGATTATGTGATGATTTTAAATGATCTCATACAATTTCTTTAGTTTTTCTCTTTGTTTGTGTCTCTATTTTGGCATTTTTATATATATATTGTTCTGTTGCAATTGCATATGTTATTTTTGCAGGCACTTCTCCATTCTGTTCCAGTTGGAAAGATGGTTGTCCTCGATCTGTTTGCAAGTGAAACCTATATGGACTACTACACAGCAGTTTTATGGTGTTCCTTATATCTGGAAAGTTAAATTCCTTTCTAGTTGTTAATCAGTTTTGGTACTTCTCTAGTTGATAATTAGCAGTGTAGTTACTAGTCTGTGCATGCTGTATATATTCATATCTACTAATAGTCTGCTGCCATGTAGTAAATTATTTATTGCATCTTTTCTTTAGATACATGAAGATTACATATTTACTATTTTTATCATTTCCAAGAAATTTGTATCTTTGATTCTTATAGCTCAGCATGAAGTTCACAATTTCAAATCTGAACCATGCCCATGCATTTACGCCCATGCATTTACATTGGAATCAGTGTTAAAAGAACATATGCATTCTCTTTTTAGATTATTCAATTTGACATTTTCAAGATGCTAGCTTATTTATTTTTTGTTTACGTTTGATAGTGTGCTATAGAGTATTGAGTAGCTTTTATTATATTTACAAGCCAATCTCTCATCCCTGACAAACATGTTAATTAACTTTGTTTGGTGAGAAGAGATACCACCTGAGCTTGAAATATTGATTTTAAAATATGAAGGTTCTTAAGTGGTCAACATTAATAATCTGCTGAGAGTCGTGTCAAAAAGTTATCCACTTGAACACTTGCCATTTACCCACTTCAAACTTTTTTATTAGAAAAATAATGATTCACCTTGACCTGATATGGTGGATTCTTGGATCTTGGACTGTGTCTATATGCCAATCTACATTATTTTCCACGTTCCAAAATTACCTATTGATGAAGTGCTGAATGTGAGCATTAACAGAAAGAGAAGAGGGGAAAACACACACACACACACACACAAAAGTATGAAACTAAGCAACAAGACTAAGTTACTAAACTGCCTGAAACTTTGTTGATTTGAATGTTCTCGATTTTCTTTATTTCCCTCTTGTTACTCAACCGATTCAATTGGTTTGCTGCTCAGGTGTATGCTACATAATTTTGCTGCAAATGTTGAAATGTATGGGGTTTTAGATGCTATAGGATCTGGACCTATTGAAGCTCGTATGAGTGAAAACTCAACAATGGCAAGTTTATCATCTGAACTCTTGCTTAAGGCTCTCTTACTATTATTTTCTTTTTCATTTGTATTTTTTTCAGAAAGATACTATTATTTTCTTGTTAAATACTACTTCCATATTATAAAAAGAGTCCTATTTTATTATAATTTTTGTTGATGTTGACTTTTTTCTTGGGAATATTAAGGTCTATGTAGGTCTCACTTTGATATGATCTTTTTGAACATCTTTTTCAGTATTAAATTTTAAAGAATAAAATTTATCATCGGAAAACATTATGTCAAAGTGTTTCCTATGGAAACCTTAATATTCCAGGGAGAGGGGGTGGAGGGCGGAAGTCAACTAAAATGTAGACGGTGGGGGATTTTATTTTTTAGCTGACACAAAACTTGCCAATAATATATAATCTTTGTTCAACAATCATATTGTGTAACCCTGTTTTTACAAAGTTTTTCTTGCTTTAGGTGCTTGGATTTTATTATACATATTATATTTGCTAATGGTTGTCAAGTTCTTTTGATAAAATGATTAGATGTTTGCTTTATACTAAATCATAGCATTTGATATTTGGTCAACTTTACATAATTGTGAGTCTTAATGTACTCATAACTGCATTTCAACCTTTAAACAATTGTCATCTAAATTATTGAAGCTTCTTAAAATTGATAGGTATGTTTATACTTTTTAAGTCCAGTTATCGGGTATCCGATACAAATGCCATTGCTTTTTTCTCAAACTAGTTGGGGTAGGAAATAGTTGTAATATATATACAGAAATGTATTTTATTTTATTTAAAAAAGAAAAGAAAAGGTTTACAAGATGCTATGGTATTGTGCTAACCTCTAGCAACCTATCCTCTGTCTAAGGCTTGTATAAGCAAAACATTTGTGGATGGTACTCTCTTTCATCAATGCAAGTACTACATATGCATAGTTTCAATAATCTTTTGAAAGAAAATAACATTTTGCATGATAGCAGTCTTGCCCTTTCACATATACTTTTATCATTTATTTCCTCTCTTTCGCCATACTTATTGTGAAAAGTTCATGTCATTTATGATCTCACTCTACTTCTGTATTCCCACAGGTTGGGGTTGGAATGTCAATGGAAGGTATTGAACAGAATCCTATTGTTTATGATCTTATGTCCGAGATGGCATTTCAGCATAAAAAAGTTGACGTCAAGGTACCATAGATTTCTTTCTTTATTCCAAAAATGTTCATATTATATCTTCTATATATGTTAGAAAGTAAGAAATAAAGTAGTACGTTTCTCAAGATATTAATGATTAGATATACTATATTGGTCAGATGGACTATATTGCAGTACTACTTAGTTTTCTTACAAAAAGTTTTTCTACTTTCACTTTGTTGTTTGGTTAAACGAGAGGAACCAAGCTAGTATTAATTAACAGAATTCCTCCCTCCAATGTACTAAAAATATGCAAATAAGGAAAACAGACCATAACTAACATGAAACAGCATTAGTCAATGTTCCAAACTTGGACTTGATGATTCAAAAATTCCTTCAAAGTAGGACTGGGAGGAAAGGAATGGTCAAACAAATTATGACCAACAGAGTGCATAATGCTCATCCCATTCGAATGTAAATGTACTCCTCATTTCAAGCTAACTATCTTGATATAATAGTAACTGCATTGATAGAAATTCCCGACACTATTATTTCTTGCACTAAACAGAGAGGCAATCTTGAATGCTAAGATTCAATTTTGGCATGTGTCCATAATTTTATGTGCTTATTTGAACAGTGTTATACAATCCTACTGAATCAGCGTTTCCAAAAATATGTTCTGAACTTACCTTCTTGTTTCCTTCCAGACATGGATTAATCTATACCCAAGAAGACGCTATGGGAAATTTGTCCAATCAATGCAAGATGCCTGGAATATATTATATCACACTATTTACAATTGTACAGATGGTGCATATGTAAGTATTCTAACTTGTTTAATTTTGTTTATTTTGTCACCATATAGCAATCTTGTATTTCTTCTTAATAATCTCCGGCACTGGTTATTCTTAGTTGTCCTTGCATAGTTTTAATTTTTAGTTGATTCCATGTTATGTTGCTGATACCAATGTTGCATCAGTATCCAGCATACTGCATACATATCGACTTTGTTGTCTTTCTTTCCTTATATCTGTTCTCAATTGCAATACAGTAGATGCAGTCAAATGCACTGATTAGCAACTTATCTACACAGTTAAATACATTTCTTTTGTATAACTGAAAGTCTGAAACAGGATAAAAACAGAGATGTAATTGTGGCATTCCCAGATGTTGACCCTCCTCCGTCTCAACATCTGAAATGTCTGCATTTAGACATCAAAGGAATAGCATACCATTATCAAGGAGGATTTTCTAAAAGACGCAACTGATTCCTTTGACCGACCTCATATCTGGTATTCAACTTCAGAAGTGATACGTGCACTAGAACTTTTCATAGAAAGTGGGGCAGAACTTTCAGGAAGTAATAACTACAGGTCAGCCTTTCTTTGATTTTGAATCACCCGATAGGTGTAAGATTAGCTCTTTGTGTTTCATCTCTTTTATGTTACCTTGAATTACTACCGGCTTGAGGTGCCTCCTAATACCTCCTTTATGTCATCTCTATGCATATGACTTATTTTGTATCCTTAGATATGACCTTGTTGACCTCACAAGACAAGCTTTGGCAAAGTATGCAAACCAACTGTTTTTAGAGGTTGTAGAAGCCTATAAATTGAAAGATGCACATGCACTTGTACGCCGCAGCCAGAAGTTTCTTGACCTGGTAGAGGATATGGACACACTTCTAGCCTGCCATGAGGGATTTCTACTAGGACCGTGGTTAGAGAGTGCAAAACAACTTGCTCAAGACGAAGAACAAGGAATACAGGTAAGAAGCCCTCTCAAACTTGTACATAACTAAATTCACACCTGGTCAATCACTGATATGACCAAATTTACAGTTTGAGTGGAATGCAAGAACTCAAATAACCATGTGGTTTGACAACACAGAGGAAGAAGCTAGTCTGCTTCGTGACTATGGTATGTGCAAGGCGTAATCCTAAATATTATTCTCTCATTTGTTGTCCATGATTATGTGTAGTTTTATGCTTTTAGTAATCCTATTCATTGAAGAATTGCCATTTATAGAAGTGTATATATTCTAATAAGATGCACATTTGCATTTATTGGTCTGAAAATTGTATCGGTGATTTATTGGGTAATGGATGACATTGGACAAATGTTCCTTGTCCATGCAGTCTGCTGTTAATGAGATTTGTTTCTTTCCTGTGTTGATTTTTTAGGAAACAAATACTGGAGTGGACTTGTGAGAGATTACTATGGTCCAAGAGCAGCAATCTATTTCAAATATCTGAAGGAGAGTTTGCAGAAGGGAGATGGTTTTGGTTTGAAAAGTTGGAGGAGGGAATGGGTGAAGCTTACAAATGATTGGCAGAATAGTCGAAATGTGTTCTCTGTAAAAGGTGTCGGTAATGCCCTTGACACATCTTACTGGATTTACGACAAATACTTGAGAGATTCTGATTCTGATCATTAACTGAAGCTGACATTGTCCAAATGAAGGAAGTTGCATTGTAAACGTATCTTCAATGCTAAATAATTCCTTCTCTATTTACTACTATAATATTACCTCATTCTTTGTTTCTACTGTTCTAATAAGATCTGATCTGCCTCAAGGCTAAAGAACAGCCATGGCTAGGCTGACGGACAATTAGGCTAGGCTGTAAACTTTAGGTAATGCTTACATAACATAGGATAGGAGGATCTTAATCCAAGGGTTTAATAAATAAATGCTCAAGGGTCAAGACTGCATTTAATACTTATGCTATCGGATCCTAATGACATGCGTGTGTTGCATGTTTTATCCCACAATGGACTCTGCGACTTGACTATGAAATCGAAATTTAGTCGCACACTTCAAACCAAACCAATGGATTCTTCATGGGTTAAAGTATTAATGTTAATGAAAGGCTGGCATGCAAGTTGAGATGGATCAACAATCTTATTCTTTATACATACATGATAACCTTAAAATAAATAAAAACAATACGACATAAATCTCAAACTTCAAAGTACTCCTCTGTACTAAAAAAAAAGATGATGGCTAAAGATGTAGTAAATTTTTTGTTTTCAAAAAATGAGAGAAAATATATAAAGTGAAGGATAAATATGTAATTCAATGGAGTCCATTAGTATAAAAAATAAAAATATTCATCACTTTATATAATATTGTGGGATCATTAAAGATAAACTTAAATTTTTTTTACTTTCTTTCCTCTATTTTTATTTGTCTTAATATGTTATTTTGTTCATCCTTTTGGACGGAAGGATGGAGTACAAACAAATTCAGATTTATTTTTATTTTATTAAAAATAATAGTCAATGACAATATTTTTTTAGCATAAGGAGGTGACAATGCCAGATAACGCATATCCAACACTGTTGGGTTGATAACTATGTTGTGGTTATCAACAATATATGGTGATATAGAGAAAACTGTTTATATATAGATATGCCTGGTCTAGCACACCAATATTATTTGTTCCATGTCAATTCTTCCTTGCAACTGGTAATATAATATTCCTTTTCATAAATAGGAAGAGTTTCATTTATTAAAAATAAAAATCTTTTATAAAAGAGTAATTTTATGATACTAAATCTATTCAAATTTATATTTTAAAAATTATATAAAACTTGGATCCTTATGTATAACCTCCTGTGTAAAACCCCAACTTTTTGAATAAAGATGAATTTCTATAAATATTATTTTTGAATATTATGGGTGAAATTGATATAATAGTTATGGATAATATTTATAAATTTTCAGAAATCTGTAAGTTGTTATATAATCTTGATTGATTTATTTGGGGAATATTCGCTTTTAAAGAGAATATTAAGACAACGAGCCAATTAATTATTGGTGCCTTAAATAGCGAAATTATCATCGGATCGAGAAAGCACAAAAATATTTTTATGAAAGCTGACGCCTAAAATTATACATCACCCATCTCTTGGCCATGACTATACGTAGATGTAATTTAAATCTAACTTACTTAACATAAGCGCAGTATGCAATCGACATATAAAGCGTGAGTTTAAATACAAATATCGTCTACTAGATATTATCAAACTCAAAAGGAGTTCTCATTACAATTATTATCACACTATTTCACGAATAGTGAGGACTACTAATCTTATCTTCGGGACCATCACTTTCGCTTTTCCCGACTGCGTCCAAATTTATATTACTCATTTCAAGAAATTGAAAGAAAAGGGTGAACTAAAATTGGCAAGTAAGAAATATTATGGTCAAGATAATGCGAGAATAAATTATCAATAGTCTTCAACAATGTTAAAGCGATAAATTACAATAGATAACTGGGTTTAAGCTGCGGTTAATATCTGATCCATTAAAAAATCGATAGAAAATAAAGTCTACTATCTTTTAGGTTTTAAAAGATTTTTCATCATTTATTATAATTGAGACTCAAATTTTAATAAATATTTCACATCATCGAATCACCCCTCGCACTACGGCCAGGGATATTCTTTTTAAGATTACGACCACAATTATTCATATTACTGGCCAAGAATATTTGCAGTATTCATTAATAATGGCCGATCATGCCAACAATCGTCCATCAATGCACTACTACTTAATCGAGGATTTTTATCACATCATTTGTAACATTACTACTGTCATGATTACATCGAATAGTCTCTCATAATCATACTCAAGTCCATCTACGCACTTTCTGCCACAAATGACTTTCAACATAATATAAACATGAGGATGATGACATGACGATATAAGAAATTCGATAAAACAAGTTCAAGAATTATTTTATCCAGGAATTATTAACGCCCAAATTATCAACACGACATCTTGTTTTGTAAAGTAAAATTCAAGAATGATCGGAAGAATATTTTCATAAAAGATCTTTGGATGAAACGCAAATATCGAGGATATTCCATTTAATTTCATGGAGTATAGAAAGTCAAAGTTTTAACCATTTGGGTATAATAAAGAATGGAATAACAAAAGAAATCACCACGCACGCGATAGATCGCACGGCATATAGTTATTCCAATAATAAATAACGAGGCAGGGTCGGTGAAATTACACCGATGGGATGTTCCAACAGAATAATAAAGATGGAACCAGGATCCTGCCAGAAACACACATGTGATAGGATATTCCAACAGAATGATAAAGACGAACCAGTCGGTGTAAAACACATGCATGGGATGTTCCAACAGAATAATAAAGATTTTAACCAGTCGATGTAAAACACATGCATGGATGTTCCAAATGAATAATAGAAGAATGTCACCAAGTATAGTGGTAAACCACGTATACAAAGTTATTCCAATGTAATAATAATAGCAATGGAATAACAATAGTTCTCTTACGTGAATAAGAAAGAATAACACCCCTTACTTTTGGTAGGAGATTGAATATCGCAAAGAAACAGAAGAATAAAATACTCTTTCTTCTTCTCTCTTATTCTCTATACTTTTCTCTATACTTGAATGAATTCTTGAAAATAATAAAAGACTAGTGTGAGAATCCCCAGATTTTATCAATAAAGATTTAAATTTTGTTGAAATAATTTTTAATATTATGGTGTGAATTTAAGATAATATTATAGTTGTGGGTAGATTTATAAATTTTGCAAAAGATGCAAGTGGTTATATTATATTCGATTGGCTCTGGGAATATCTTAGGTTTAGCGAGGAATATTCGCAGACAACTACCAATCATTGGTGGACCCTTATTAATGTAATTATCATTTCGGATCGAGAAAACGACAAAAATATTTTATGAAATAACGGCGGAAGTTTTACCGTTACATTGTTGAACTACTCAAAGAAGAAAAAGTAATAAGAATACGTGTGGTTGCATAAGAAGACACTGCAGATTGATTATTGATCTTATGTGAGAAGTCACCACGGTTTGATTCCATTATGTCGATTAATAATATGAATTATTATAATGATAATGACGTTTTGTTTTATTCAGATTATTAACGTAATAAAAATGTAAACATCTTTTATATAAAATGTAATACTTTATTAAAGTTTATTCTATAAATGTAATATATTATATTTTATTACGATATAGTGTTGCGTAGTGTTTTGCAGTAGTGTTTTGATATAGTATTGATATAGTGTTTTGCATAAGTAAAATATTTTTATATAAATAATATATTATATTTTATTTAAAAGATTTTCTTTAAATATGTAATCACGATTAAAGTAAATCAATCTCTGACCGTGTTCATGGATTAGTTACTTATGCATTCCATTTTCCTATAAATAAGCTCATTCCTTCATTATTTTCACTTAATTCATCAAACTCTAGAGAGAAATTATAGAGAGAAGTATATAGAGAAAATTATAGAAAGAAGAAGAGTATTCTCGCTACTTCACTACTTTATATTCATTCTTTTTGTAGAATGGGTGTTATTCTTTTTCTTCAAGAGAACTTCATTGTTCCATTCATTATTATTCGTTGAATAACTGTAAAAGTGGCATATACCTATACATAACTCGTGATACGCCAGATACCCTATACTTGGTGAAATCCTTATGTTATTCCGTTCTTATTATTCATTGAATAACTCAGATAATGTATCTGCTTAATTCCCTATACTTGGTGACATTCTTCTATTATTCATTGGAACATCCATGCTCGTGTTTTACACTTGGGACCTGGTTCCGCTTTTTATTATTCCGTTGGAACATCCCGTCACAGTGTTTTACACCGGACCTGGTTCCGCTTTTTATCATTCCATTGGAATATCCTATCGTGTGTTTACAACCGGATCCGGTTCCATCTTTATTATTCGGTTGGAACATCCCGCTTTTGTAAATTTCACGACGACGGTTCCGTTATTATTATTACCGTTGGAATAACTCGCCTATGCGCTGAAGTACCGCATTTACGGTGATTTCTTTTGTTATTCCATTCTTTATTATACCCAATTAGTTAAAACTTTGACTTCTATACTCCATGAAATTAGTAGAATATCCTCGATATTTGCGTTTCATCCAATATCTTTTCATGGAAATATTCTTCCGATCATTCTTGAATTTTACTTCACGTAAACAAAGATCACGCCGACAATTTGACGTTAATAATTCATGGATTAAATAATTTTGAACTTGTTTTATGAATTACTATGTCATCATCATCATCCTCGTGTTATATTATGTTATCTTCGCTTACGCAGTAGATGAACTTAGTATGATTATGACTGTGGATCATCTTAAGATAATCACGACTGATATAAATGATGTGACAAAAGTCCTCGGTGGCTCAGAATGCACGATGATGGATAGTTTTGGTATGATTATGACCGGGGGTGATTCTTGCAGATAGTCATTACCATTGATAATTTGATGAAAATCCTTGACCGTGAGTACAGTGGATGATTAGATGTGGTGGTTTATTTATTAAGGGTCGAGTCTCAAATGATAAAAATTGATGAAAACCTTTAAAACCTAAAAGATAGTAGATTTTATTCTCTACTTCGAATTCTTTTAATGGATTGCTTATTCCACTGCAGCTTAAACTGGTTTATCTATTGTATTTTATCGGTTTAACATCATTGAAGGCTAATGATAATTTATTCGCATTATCTTAGTCATAATATTTCTTCTGGGCTAGTTGAGCTCACCCTTTCTTTTCTTTCCTGCTCTTCGTGAAATGAGAACATCATTTGGGACGAAGTCGGGGAAGCGGAGTAATGGTCCAGAGGATAAGATTAGTAGTCCTCACTATTCTTTGAAATAGTGTGATAATAGTTGTAATGAGGACTCCTTTTGAGTTTGTATAATATCTAGTAGATAATATTTGTATTCAAACTCACATTTATGTCGATTGTATACCTACGCTTATATTAGTAAGTCAGATTTGAATTTATGTACCATGTAAGTGGCGACCCAAGATGGGTGACGATACCTAATTTTTTGGGGCGTCACGGTTGGTATCGAGCTTAGGATATGATCCTGGCTAAGATGTGAGAATAAGTACTAGGAGGGGGAGAGACGGAATTCCTTCGCTAGTATGACCTACCTAAATTTATTTGGTATTTAATTGGTGGGTCAGTATAGGGATAATATGTGATATGTTAATTAACCCTTATTTTGTGGCGGTGTTTGAAAATGGCATCCGAGAATGTTGAGAATAGCAATGAAGCACATGAGAGTGTTGATTCAAATTTCAAAACAAAAGGTAACGACCAACAACACGATAATAATCATCTTTGGTGGCAAATTTATCGTAACAATTATAACCATCGGGGAAATTATCATGCTAAGAATGGTAACCACTTCGATTGGTAATCATGACAAAGATAATAGAAGTGGAAATTTCAAGAGAAGAAGGTCATTTAGCTCGATTTTATCGTATAGTGAAGTCAAGTCCAGTTGGGATAGTGGCACCAAAGGCGGACATGCACAAAACAAAGCTCGGTGGTTTCAGAAGAAGCGTTTTTGTGACTTCTTCAAAAAGTGGGTAACCCGAACGAAGTTAGACGGTTAGTTAATTATAAATTCTTGTAAGTCTATACCTTATTAGAACCTGGGATTTCTACCCATTATTTTATCTCTTTCATTGCGTTCAACGTTTAAATTTAACTCAAGAAGTTAAACTTTGACTTATTGGTTGAAACTTCGTTAAGTAGGAGCCTTCGTTCTGCCTACTATTTTTAAATCTTGTTTAATTCAAATAAACACTTTCACGATCTTATCTCTTTGAAAATACTTGCCTTTGAGGTAATTTTTGAAAACGATTGATTAACTACTCATTATTCTTTTTGTAAGGTTGTTAGCTTTCATATTCCTAACCAACCTGTTATACGAATTCAAAGTAACCAAATCCTAAAGTTAATCACTGTTATATCAAGTCATAAGTAAAGAGCCCGATCCTTTCGTTGTTGACTTCCTTGTGTGGAATGCACCGGGCGGACTTTTCTGTAAGCGGCGTACGCCGTGGATGAAGATGGCAAGTTTATAGGTATCATTGTGAGGTGCTTATCTAGGTTAAGGGATGAAGTCATGCAGTTGGTATCAATGTGACGTCTTATCCAAGTCTTGGATGAGAGTCACGATTTTGAATGATATTTCTATTATTAATAAATTTCTGGCGATTCATGAAGACTTCTTAGCCTACTTAGAGCGTGAAATCGAATTTTGTATCAATTGACCAAAGAAAAAACCCATTTCTTAAACCCTCAAATATTTCTTCAACTAAAAGGATCTGTTTACGTGGTTTATGATGAAAGTCATAATAAAAGCATTGGACTAATGAAAATCATGGGTATATGAAGTATTAGTAAGTGTTATGATGAGTTATGTTGGTTATTATGTGAAAACATGAAAGTTTCTTAGAAATCACAAAGAGTTGAAAATCAGATTTTGGTGAAAAACGTAACATGAAATTCAATTGACCATATCTCCTATTATATTTTGAATTTTTGAATGTGGTCAAGTCCTAGAGTTAGATCTACGAGTTACCTAACTAATACAAGTAGAATTACTGGAAAGGGTGTTGTAGATTTTTGTGTGGACTGATTTTAGCAAAGGAGGCCAAAGCTGTAAATTTCAAAAATGCTACTATCCAGAAACTTTAAGGGGCTGTTTCGGCCACTTAAATTATGAGAAAAATTCTGGGCTTTTGGGACATGAAAGTATATGGTATAAAGTACCTCCTGTCCAAAAATGAGCTCATTCTGACTTAAAATGAGCAAGTTATGACTATTTCAATATTTAGGTTTTCCGATGAAAACGCTATCTTAGGAGTTCTATAACTCCGATGACCATGAAATTTAAACTGGAAGCTCAAGTTAACATGTGTAAGGTCCTGCCAAGATTTGGAAATTTTGGAGTTAAACTTGAGGTAGCTAATTTCTTAAGGAATTAAGTGGAAATTGATTTTAAAAAATAGTAAATGAATTTTAAAAATTCGAGAAAAATATATTTTCATTATGGGACTATATTATGCTAAATCCCAGAAAAGAAATATTTTGGGGCTGATTTGGTATTTTCATGAAAATAGTTTAATTACTTAACATATGAGTTAAATATGTTATGTGAAGAATAAAGTTGAAAATAGGATTTTTATAGTAGAGAATCCTATATAGAGTATATGCATATTTTTTGATGAGGATTTGATAATTGGTGATGATATTTTATGAGTATGACATTTTGAATGATTAAATGCATTATATGGTAAAGCGTAAACAATTAAGATAAATTGTTTATAAATTTGCTAAGTGATTAAAATATTGTTATAATATTAATGATATTAGATTATGAGATTATTAAGTGATTGAAAACATGGGGATATTCTTGAATCTCGGATAAATTATATTATAAATGTTTAATATTTATCCTTTATCTCATTTGATTGATTCTTTATATCATTATCCTCACGCTTATATTATGTTGAAAGTCATCGTGGCTGTAGATGGACTTGGTATGATTATGACTGAGGATTGATTCTTCGGTATAATCATAATCGTAAATGAATACACAATTATCTTTCGCCGTGAAAGTGCATGGATAATTTGTGGTCGTGATATTAATGAATACACAATTATCTTTGGCCGTAGTGCATGGATAATTTGTGGTCGCGATATCTTAATGAATACACAATTATCTTTCGCCGTAGTGCATGGATAATTTGTGGTCGTGATACTAATGAATACACAATTATCTTTGGCCGTAGAAGTGCATGGATAATTTGTGGTCGTGATCTTAATGAATACACAATTATCTTTTTCGTAGTAGTGCATGGATAATTTGTGGTCGGATATCTTAATGAATACACAATTATCTTCGGTAGTAGTGCATGGATAATTTGTGGTCGGATACTTAATGAATACACAATTATCTTTGGGTCGTAGTGCGTGGATAATTTGTGGTCGTGATCTTAATGAATACACAATTATCTTTCGCAGTAAAGCATGGATAATTTGTGGTCGTGATACTAATGAATACACGATTATCTTTGGCCAGTAGTGCATGGATAATTCGTGGTCGCGATACTAATGAATATCCTTGGCCCGTAGTGCGTGGATGATTCGATGATATGGATTAATTATTGAAAGTGAAGTCTCAAAGAATGAAATATTAATTCATGGATGTGGTAAAAGTCATCTTCGTCAGTAGTGCATCGATAGACTTGGTATGATTATGACCACGGATTATTGGTGATAATCACGATCAGTAATTGAAAACACGAATATCCTTAGCCAAGAAAGTGCATGGATAATTCATGGTTGGATACTATTGTCGAGTCTCAAGATTATTGGTTTTACAGGTTGTATATCTTTTGTCTGTAAAGCAAAGATGAATTGTTAATGAATATCTTGGTAGGATTGCAAAAATGAATTTAATGTTTTCGACGATAAAGGTATTCAAGGTATCCTCACCTCTTTATCATATCAGTATCGCACCTCTAATTCGAGAGGCTTAAATTCCATAAGGAGGGAGATTGTGAGACCCCCAGATTTTATCAATAAAGATTTAAATTTTTTGAAATAATTTTTTAATATTATGGTGTGAATTTAAGATAATATTATAGTTGTGGGTAGTATTTATAAATTTTGCAAAGTATGCAAGTGGTTATATTATATTCGATTGGTCGGGGAATATTAGGTTTAGCAGGAATATTCAGACAACTACTCAATCATCAGTGGACCCTTAATAATGTAATTATTATCGGATCGAGAAAACGACAAAAATATTTTATTGAAATAACGGCGGAAGTTTTACCTGGTGGTTCTTTGTTGAACTACTCAAGTAGTAAAAGTACAAAGAATACGTGTGGTTGCATAAGAAGTATTACCTGTATTGATTATCGATGCTTATGTGAGAAGTCACCCGGTTTGATTCCATTATCACGATTAATAATATGAATTATTATTATAGCGATAATGACGTTTTGTTTTATTCGTATTATTAACGTAATAAAATGTAAACATCTTTTATATAAAATAGAATACTTTATTAAAGTTATTCTATAAATAGAATATATTATATTTTATTACGCATAGTGTTGCATAGTGTTTTGCAGATATAGTGTTTTTGTATAGTATTGCATAGTTGTTTTGCATAGTAAAATATTTTATATAAATAGAATATATTATATTTTATTTAAAAGATTTTTCTTTAAATATGTAATCGCCGATTAAAGTAAATCAAACTGACCGCTCATGGATTAATTCTTATGCATTCCATTTTCCTATAAATAAGCTCATTCCTTCATTATTTTCTTATTTAATTCATTGAAACTCTAGAGAGAAATTATAGAGAGAGGTTTATAGAGAAAATTATAGAAAGAAGAAGAGTATTCGCTACTTCACTACTTCTATATTCAGTTCTTTTTACGGTAATGGGTGTTATTCTTTCTTCTTCAAGAGAACTTCATTGTTCCATTCATTATTATTTCGTTGGAATAACTCGTAAAAGTGGCATACCCTATACATAACTCAGATACGCTGCAGATACCCTATACTTGGTGAAATCCTTATGTTATTCCGATTCATTATTATTTCGTCATTGGAATAACTCAGATACGCTATTAGGTTTACCTATACTTGGTGACATTCTTCTATTATACATTGGAACATCACATGCGTGTGTTTTACACCGGACCGGTTTCCGTTTTTTATTATTATTACGTTGGAACATCCTGCTCATGCAGTGTGTTTACAGGACCGGTTCCGTTCTTTATCATTGTTGAATATCCTATCTCGTGTTTTACACAGGACCGGTTCCATCTTTATTATTTCATTGGAACATCCCGTCGATGTGAATTTCACCGACCGTTCCGTTATTATTATTACGTTGGAATAACTGCATGCGGCAACCGCATGCATGGTGATTTCTTTTGTTATTCCATTCTTTATTATACCCCGGTTGGTTAAAACTTTGACTTTATACTCCATGAAATTTAGTAAATATCCTTGATATTTGCGTTTTCATCCAATATCTTTTCATGGAAATATTCTTCCGATCATTCTTGAATTTTACTCTTAAACAAAGATTCATGTTGACAATTTGGACGTTAATAATTCATGGATTAAATAATTCTTGAACTTGTTTTATTGAATTACTATGTCATTGTCATCATCCTCATGTTATATTATGTTATCTTCGCTTTACGCAGTAGATGAACTTAGTATGATTATGATGAGGATCATTCTAAGTATAATCATGACTTGATATAAATGATGTGACAAAAGTCCTCGGTGGGTCAGTAATGCGTTGATGGATAGTTTTTGGTATGATTATGACTGGGGTGATTCTAAGATATATAGTCATGACCATTGATAATTTGATGAAAATCCTTCGAATCGTGGTACGTGGATGATTAGATGTGGTGGTTTATTTATTGTCGAGTCTCAAACGATAAAAATTGATGAAAACCTTTTAAAACCTAAAAGATAGTAGACTTTATTCTCTACTTGACTCTTTTAATGGATCGCTTATTCCACCGCAGTTAAACCGGTTTGTCTATTGTATTTTATCGGCTTAACATCGTTGAAGGCTAATGATAATTTATTCTCGCATTATCTTAGTCATAATATTTTTCATTGGGCTAGTTGAGCTCACCCTTTCTTTTCACCGTTTCTTCGTGAAATGAGAAATATAGCGGGACGAAGTCGGGGAACGGAGTAATGGTCCAGAGGATAAGATTAGTAGTCCTCACTATTTCGTGAAATAAGTGTGATAATAGTTGTAATGAGGACTCCTTTTGAGTTTGTATAATATCTAGTAGATAATATTTGTATTCAAACTCACGTTTATGTCGATTGCATACCATACGCTTATATTAAGTAAGTCAGATTTGAATTTATGTACCATGTAAGTGGCGACCCAAGATGGGTGACGATACCTAATTTTTGGGGGCGCCAACTAGGCTCTATTTATAGAAGATTTTAGCTTAAGACCGCCACGTGAAAAGCAAGTGGCTCGGACGACTAATAATGTGAAAAGTGGTTTGGTAATTCGACGACAGAGTGTGAATGTGAAACGACAAGTGGTTCGACGCTGTAATGTGAAACGACAAGTGGTTCGACGTCGTAAAGGTAATTACTATCGACGAAGGTAATTACTATTCACAAGGGTAATTACTATTGATGAAGGTAATTACTAATTACTATCGACGAAGGTAAATACTATCGACGAAGGTAATTACTATTCACAAAGGTAATTACTATCGACGAAGGTAATTACTATTCACAAGGGTAATTACTATCGACGAAGGTAATTACTATCGACGAAGGTAAATACTATCGACGAAGGTAATTACTATTATTCATTAAAGGTAATTACTATCGAATGTGAAGAGACTCTTAGATGATGACATACGAGCCCCCATAAAATAATCAAACTTACCACAAATCATTTTATTTTTCATCAACACATATTTAATCTTTCAACAATTATTAATCATTTATAACTTGTCGTCTCAATTATTGATTTAATACTATAACATATTATATGTAGATGATATTGTGACAATAATTGAATCAATAATATAAGAGATACGATGCAAAGAATTATCGTAGCAATAATTAAGATACTGAAGTGACTTTTCGAATATCGATAATCAATATCTGGTGCTATTCTTACGCAACCACGCCAGACATTCTTTTACTTTACCACCGGGTAGTTCAACAGGTTTTTAATCAGTAACACCTCCGCCGTTATTTTTATAAAATATTTTTGTCGTTTTCTCAATCCGACAATAATTTACATTGTGGGGTCCACCAATGATTGAGTAGTTGCATTTAATATTTCCTAACAAAAGAATATTCCTGCACAAACGAATATTTTATAACAACTCGTATATTTTTGCAAAATTTATAAATATTACCCACTAACTATAACATTATATCAAATTTATTCCATAATATTCAAAAATAATATTTATAGAAAAATTCATCTTTATTTATAAAAGTTGGGGTCTTACAAAAATAACTATGGAAGTTTTACTCGTTAATCATTGAAACACCGGTGTTAAAAAATACGAAGAATACGCGTGGTTGCATAGTAGCTATTACCAGTATTAATTATTGATGCTTAAGTGATAAGTCACTCGCTTTTGTTGGTATTATTAATGTAATAATACGTAAAATCTTTTTTATATAAAAATGTAATACTTTTATAAAGTTTATTCTTTAAATAGAATATATTATATTCTATTATGCATAGTGTTACGTATAAATTGTCTCGTGATAGTATTTTTCAGATAGTAAAATCTTTTTTATATAAAGCAGAATACTTTTATAAAGTTATACATTTTATTGTACAATAATTAGAATATATTATATTTTATTATGCATAGTGTTTGCATAGTAAAATCTTTTATAAAGTTATTCGTTTTAATAAATTATAAATAGAATATATTATATTTTATTTTGCTTTAAATATGGACCGTCGATTAAAGTAAATCAATCTCAACTGCTCATGAAGTTAGTTTTCTTATGCATTCCATTTTTCTATAAATAAGCTCATTCATTCATTATTTTCTTTTTAATTTCTTGAAACTCTAGAGAGATAAACTATAGAGAAAGTAAGAAAGATTCGCTACTTCATTACTTATATATCCAAAGACTTTTCTTCTTAAGGTAGGGAATATTATTTGTTGTACTCGTAAGTGAGTGTTATTCTTTCTTATTTATGAAGAGAATCGTTGTTATTCCAATTCTTATTATTACATTGGAATAATACGTATATGCCATTTCACCCTATACTTGGTGACATTCTTCTATTATTCTATTGGAACATCACTCGTGTGTTTTACATCGGACTGGTTCCGCTCTTTATTATTATTCAAGTTGAAACATTTATATGTGTGTTTTACGGGACACGGGTTCTCGTCTTATTATTATTCTCGTTGGAACATCTTTCGTCATGTGTTTTATCTAGGACTGGTTCCGCTTCTTTATTATTCTGTTGGAACATCCCGCTTGGTGCAAATTTTGCCCGACTCGATTCCGTTATTATTATTCTCATTGGAATAACCTGCCTACATCAAGCACCGCATACGTGGTGATTTCCATTCTTTATTATACTCAGGTTGGTTAAAGTTTCAACTTCTATACTCCATGAAATTAGTAGAATATTCTCGATATTCAAGGCTTCATCTAAGATCTTTTCATGAAAATATTCTTCCGATCATTCTTGAATTTTACTCTACAAAACAAAGATCATGTTGATAATTTGGACGTTAATAATTCTCGGATAAAATAATTCTTGAACTTGTTTTATTTAATTCTTATATCATTGTCATCATCCTCATTTTTATATTTTGTTGAAAGTCATCTCGTGTTTCAGTAGTGCGTAGATGGACTCTTGGTATGATTATGACTGGGATTATTGATTGTAATCACGACCAGTAATGTTACAAATAATGTGGTAAAAGTTCTCATTGTACCGAAGTGCATTGATGGACAAATTGTTGGCGTGATCATGACCATTAATGAATACACAAATATTTTTTGGCCGTAGTGCATGGATAATTGTGGTCATTGATACTAAAGAATATCCTCGTCAGAAGTAATATAGGGGTGATTCGATGATGTGGAATATTTATTAAGTTGAGTCTCGGCGATAATGTTGATGAAAAACCTTTTAAATCATAAAGATAGTAGATTTTATTTTCTACTTGACTTTTTAATGGATTGCTTGTTTTCACCGGTAACTAAACTTGATGTCTATTATATTTTATCGGTTTAATATTGTTGGAGACTAATGATAATTTATTCGCATTATCTTAGTCATAATATTTTTCATGCTAGTTTGAGCTCTCCTTTCTTTTCTTTCGTTCTCTTCGTGAAATGAGAATATATTTGACGACGAGTGGGGAAGCGGAGTGATGGTCCAGGAAGGATAAGATTAGTAGTCCTCACTATTCGCGTGAAATAGTGTGATGATAATAATTGTAATGAGGACTCCTTTTGAGTTTGTATAATCTACAGTAGTAGATGATATTTGTATTCAAACTCGCGGTTTATGTTTATGTTTGTCGATTGTAGATTTACAACAGATTAAGTAAGTTATATTTTCAATTACACTACGATATCGATATAAACCCAAGATGGGTGATATATACCTAATTTTGGGGGCGTCACATCCTGTATATTAAAACGTAAGTCGTAATTATTAAGTCGGACATGTAACATTTCAATTTATAATGAATATACATTTCGCTCAAAAGTTATAAGCCGAATTATAATTGCGACATATATGTGTATACATGAAATAGATAAAAATTAAGAAGATCTCACTTTAATTTATTCCATCCTATCCTATACACTTTCATATTAATTACAATTCAATTTGATTAAATATTTATTAACATGTATGTCATTTTTATTTATAATTACATTATCACGTTATTACTATTGAATTAAATACAACATATAAATTTGAATTCCGAACTATTTGGTGGGGAAACTTCTGGAAGCATCAGCAGCAATACTGCGGTCGAGTAGAGAGATCGAGGAAGATTCCTAAAGCCAGGAGGCGTGGTCAATGGTTGGCCATCTGTCCTGCCAATATCTTACACGCTGTTTGCTTGACGGTCCAAATCATCATGTCATCCATGATGCATGCAAAAGTAAACTAAATCATGCATCAGTCATTACACGTGTGTTTTTTCCGCATCAGACCAGCAGCCGCTTTTTTTCTTTATTTATAGAGTACTAGCATTTAGCAGTTGAAGGTTGACCATACTTAATTTTCTCACCAAAATTAAGTTCTAGATTTATCTACATAACTATATATATATATATAGGGATTTCATCAACACAGTAATCGGTTGTTTGGCGAACAATCTCTTTTATTCCAACTGCTATAATCAGTAGCCATTACATTTTTTTTTTTTTTTTATGTTCAGCTATAAAGTAGCATATAATGGTAAAAAGAGGTGTCAGCTTCCCAACAACCGATTGATGCGATTTAGGCACTATATATATATATATATATATATATATATAGATATAGCTAGCTGCAGACTCCCAACAAACAATACCCCAATATATATACTTGCAATTAGTTCACATAACATAGACCTCTGTAAATCTCTAGCTAGCTCCTTAGATCTCTCTCTCTCTTATAGCTAGACTTATACAATCAGGGAAGCAGTTAATACGTACGTTGTTGTGGTAATTAAGTACTTATTAAGGGTATATATCGATGGCAGAACTTGGAAACAATTATAACAACTCATACGGAACATCATGGGCAGATCAATGGGACCCGCTGCCGGAATATTACGATAAATCCTCCAAGAAGAGTAGTGGTGCTGGTATGGCTTCCAAATACGGAAAGAAAGTTGGAGATGGATTAGGAAAGACCAAATCTGTGGCTTCCAATGGTGCCAAGAAGGTCAGGGAAGGCACCTCTATTGGCCTTCAGTGGCTCAAGGACAAATATCACAACAAGAAGACCACCGCCCATAATAAACATTAAATCTTGTTACCTCTGTGTGCATGTGTGTATATATACACATATATATGTACGTACGTATGTAGTATGCATATATTGCTTTTCTGTTCTATATCTGTTGATTTTCGTTAGTTAGTTATGTTTTTTGTAAATCATATGTATCCACGATTATTTTGTACCATTCCATGATTCTTTCATACTAGCCAGTTTGAGATCTTTCTTTTTATTCCACCAAGTAGGTAGTTGATTAGTACTTCTTGGTTTGTATCCTCATCATTACCAAAACCGGATAGGCAATATGTTTCATCATTAATAAGGCTCTTGTTTTAATTTTCTTGTTCATTAAAATAGAGTTCTATATAAAACCTGAAACATAACACCATGTAAAACAGAAAACCAGGAAATTGCTTCTTCTGTTCTATACATGCCTTTCTGATATGATTATGGCTCCAATTAAGAGGAAGTGTTGCAGGATGAATTATGTAAAACGTTACAATTCATACTATCCCGACTCCAGAGAAGAACCAAATGTATTTATCATTTATGCATTTAACATTTGGCCATCTCTTCTATGACAAATTGAACAGAAAACAATGCTTTATTAGAACATTATGATTTTCTAATTATAGAAGAAAAAAAATTGTTGATAAACCAATGCATGAATGTTTTTGGGAGGAAAAACACTAGCTGCTATATTAGAACATTAGGATTTTCATCAGTAAGTATGAAAATGAGTGAGAAAGCAAAGTAACGGCTTTCTTGGCATGATTTTGGATCTACAAACCACAAATCATCACAAAATTCTACTAGCTGAGTATATGTTATATTCTTCAATCTCGCACCAGAAATCATCAAAATATTTCAGTAACTACTCTTGAATGTACACACCACAAAACAAATCATCAAAAAATTTCAGTGACCGATCATATTTTTTAGTTCTCAACCCAAGTGAAGATGTATTCAGATGTCAAACTACCATACAACATAAAGATGAATACTCAAAAAAGTGATCATGCAGGCATGTAACAAGTTCTTGTGATTTTATGATTGAATTAGATTATGTCTGGCATGATAATCTTCAGGTGCATCACAATGAGGCCAGCACCCATATTTCTATAAGAAGTTGAGCTGATGCATAATGAAGCATAAAGTAATCAGTAATGCTAGGTAACTAGACAGTTTTTGTGTAGTTCCCTACATTTTTCTAAAGTAATACCTTGGTTATGATATTGTGGAGGGTAAGTTGAGGTCAAACTTTCCCAATCAAAAACCTGCTTCCCTTTGTTATTATCAGAAGCTTTGGCTTTAGGCACATGTATAGGAGCAAATGAACAAAACTGGTAATTTTGTCTGGAGCCCTCCTCCAAATTATTCTCATCAAGAGTTTCACATTTCACTTGTGTTTCCGTAGCCTGGTCAGTATTGGTATCAACAGTCGGAACCACCTTGCATCTTTTAAAACTGGTATTAGTAAGCTCAGTCCCAAATGTCCTTTTCTTAGTCTCAAGAATTAGATCATTAACAGATGCACTTTGAGATTTTCCTATCATCCCCAACCACCTGAAAGCAGGCCTCCTTGTTTCTGGGTGATGGGTCTAAAGACTTGCTCATTAATTCATTTAGGAGGAGATATACATAAAAGATTAATTCTAGGTAAAATTGATGGTTTACCTTCTCGATGAAATTCATGGAACACAACACATTTGTGATATCATACAACCGCCTAACTTTAGCTGCAGAATTACCTATCAAAGACATAGTTAGTTAAAGAGTACTCCTTGGTGAACTGAGTATTCTACTAGGAGAGAAGAAGCAAAGTTAAGAATTATTACTTCTCATGACCATTGACAGATGATGAGCATCTTCGAGCAATATCTTTGCAGCTTTGTCCGGGGAAATCATCTCTACCGAAAAACGGAGGAGATATAAATAATCAAGCTAGTTATATATTGTTAACGCCAGGATCTTCTGCCACGTCCCAATCACGTAAGACGCCTCGATCCTCAAGAGACAAGAAACACGATAAACACCACAAGCTTCGACGCACGGTTCCGTCGAGGATAGCTCAGCGTGAGAGTCAAGATATCGTGTTCACAAGGTTAAACAATGGAGAATATAATGTCTGAGTGTCTCGAGAGAGAAATAATCATTCTACGTGTATATGTGATTATGAATGAAGAAGTGTATTAGGCGCTTGCACTTTGTGAAGACTTCCTCGCTAAGTTATACTCTCTTGCTGCCGGATTACGGCTACCCACTATTACCCGACACACCCCTTTGATCCGATGGGTTCCACCATCGCATATAGTTTATCCACCGCTTTTTAGTCACATTGCTCCCACCGCAGGTCGGTTATAATCCCATCCACATTAATGCATGGCGAGTTCTCTAGTCAACCATCATGCTTTTTCATCATCATTATGTCAAAGATGTAGATATTTTAAATATATGATGGGTCGAACTCCACCGACGGGTCCGATACTTGTAAGGACTTAATAAAGATAATAAAGTGATTTAGATCCAATAATGTCAACACCCAATAATGAAGACCCAATGGACTAATCGAATATGTAGGCCCAATCCATTCCCAATAGGAGAAATATCACGACGACCAACATTGCCCTAGTTTTTTTATTAAACAGAGGTTTAATAGAAACTATAAATGGCATTGGTTCAGACAAAAAGGAACTAATATAAGACCAATGAAGGCCCAAAATACGGCCACAAGCGGGTTTATATGGTGAATATCAAATGCCAATGTTAATTAAGATCGAAGTCCATTTAAAGAGCCCGCTCCAAAAGTAGAACATACAACAACAAATATTTCACCGCCTCTCGAACAACCCAAACCTTCGCCACAAAAACCATTCTCTTCAATCTAGGTCAAGTCAGTAGCGACATCGATGATCATCGGTTCGGCAATAATTCCATCATGGAACTGATGGGTGAAGGAGTGATATACCGATCAAGGAAGTTGAGATTTGACCATCAATCTGAATCGATCGATTAATATTGGTCATCTGCAAGTAAACATTGTCTTCGTGTGTTTCCATCCCAAATACAAAGAAGTGAAAAGGATACCAAGATAATGCCAAGAGAATGCCAAGGGAATGCCAAGGAATACCAAGATAATCTTAGAAGGAATACCAAGAGAATGCCAAGGGAATACCAGAAGGAAAAAGCCATTCTGAAGTTTATGTTTGGCAAAGGAAAGAATCAACCTTGACATCGTTCTTCTCAACGATGAATGCCTTCGGAAGGATATCGACAAGATCAAAGAAGAACCGAAACGACCAAGGCCACTCATCGGGTCATCACCGATATAAATGCCGATCCACAAGCTAAAGGATCAAAGCATCCGTACATCGTCGAAGCTCAAGAAGAGCTCAAAGAGCTTGCCCTTAGAGATTTGGGTCCGCCATTTAATCAAGACTTTGTAAGGAGATACTGGTAATACGTAAAATCCGCCGAAGTGAACAATAAGATCGTCCATATGTATGCCAAAGGATATGAAATCGCCAAGTAAAGGCAAGAAAAAGCTCGGGCAAGGTAGATCCATCTCTTCAGACTCTTTAGATGGTGACGACGACAAGGAAGAAGCCTGAAGATGACCTCTCCTTATCTTTAGCTGTAGAACTTTCTGTAAAAATTCTAACTTGTTGTGAACAGTTAATATTTAAAATATCAACTTCATGCCTTATTACTTCTGAATGAACATTTCTTGTCAATAATTCAAAGATCAATTAAATTGTATGAACTTAACTTAGGACATGAACTAGATAAGGCGTATAATAGTTAATTTATGAAATGAAGTGAACTGAATTTAATGGATAGAATTTAATGAACAATATTGAATGAACTGAACTCAACACTTGAACAAAATAAAGTAATGTATACTTATCGTTTAGAAGTGTGAGATCGATCATGTGAGGTGAATTTGGATGATCCTCCTCAGACCATCGAAATCTTGCTTACCACTCAAGGGTAGAACAAGTATATAAGGACCAAGATATAAGGATCAAGATATAAGGATCAAGATATAAGGATCAATAGTGACCATTGATTTACCACCCTGGTAAAATCAATATAGGATCATAAGGACCTTGGGCTACCATCGAATGGCCAGCGAGTCCTACCATACCTCCTTACACCATAGTGACCATTGATTTACCACCCTGATAAAATCAATATAGGATCATAAGGACCTTGGGCTACCATCGAATGGCCAGCGAGTCCTACCATACCTCCTTACACCATAGTGACCTTCGGACCAATAGTGACCATTGACTTACCACCCTGATAAGATCAATATAGGATCAAAAGGACCTGGGGCTACCATCGAATGGCCAGCGAGTCCTACCATACCTCCTTACACCATAGTGACCTTAGGACCAGGATCAATAGTGCAAAAGTGAATGTGGATGAGCCACCGGAATCATCTCGTTGACTCCACGGTTCTATCATGAATATCCCGCCAAGAAGTACTTTATAGCCAACAACTTTGGTCAAATGATCGCCACAGATGTCTTTGTGAATTTCGAAGAATATACTCGCCTTTGATGGAACCAAATGTTTGAGTAATGATGACGAAAAAGGTCATTCGATAAAAAATTCGATCAATGAGAACAAAGTTGACACTCTTGTAATTGGTTTTCTTTACCAAAGACTCGATCCAAGGAAAGACGCCATCTCGCCATCAAAGTTATAAGCATCAGAGTGGCCTAACTTCGATAATGCATCAAGAACGGAATTGTTATTGTGATCGACCCTTGATAATTTCAACAGATCGATGTCCAAAATAGAATATCCATCTGCATGTAATGTCCATTTAGCTCGCGTGTCGAAGAAGCGCTAACGGCTTTGCAGATTCCTCGGCTTCTCTTTAACTATTATTAGCTTCAGAAAAGAATTGTCCGACCATAATGTCAACCGACTTTGGAAATATTTACCAAGTGTTCGAATTTCCAAGAAGGCGGCTTATCGATCCGCTTTTGGTGACGAGTCCTTCACTGTGAGAGAACACTCAAGGCGAGTACCTTTTTTGCATTCTCGGATGAATATATTCTTGAATTGCTCCCTCATCCGTTTGTGCCATAGTCCCGAGAACCCTAGGATGAGGTATCCTCTTGGATGCTTAGGAATATGGGTGCATTTGTGTCTTGAATCTGAACTCGATGACCTTTGGGCAGGCATCTCCAAGAAAAGTATCTATATGGTGTGCCCCTGGTGGACTCTCTGGAGTGTGATTTACGGATATACTTCCTATTGAAACTCTCCGTCACGTGATGATGAGGATACTCGAGGCAAGATGCCTTATTTCAGATTCGAGGTGCGGGCTCCTCGGATCGATCTCTTCGTCTCATGCGACCATAATCCCGAAACCGAGAAGCGGGATACCTCTTCATCAATCGAAAATGGGTTGTTGGGACTTCATCTACTCGCTTCGACCATCATCCCGAAGACCAATAAGGCGATTACCTCTTGGCCAAACAGAAATGGTTGTTGGGTCTTCATCTACTCGCTTCGATTATCATCCCAAGACCAATAGTAGGCGATTACTCTTCTGATCAAACAGAAACGGTCATTGGTCTTCATCTACTCGCTCGACCATCATCCCGAAGACCGATAGTATGACATACCTCTTGGTCCAAACAGAAATGGTTGTTGGGTCTTCATCTACTCGCTCGACCATCATCCTTATCACCGACCACTTCTTGTCTTAGAATTATGGCGGGGTGCCTTTTACTTGCCTTTGGCCATGATCCCGCTCTTTATCAAGAACAAAGACCAACCATCTTCTTAAGCTTCAGTGGGATCTCGAATGAGAACCCCGATTGGTGACATAACTTCCGATGTAGAACAACTGGAAATATTGTGATTGATAGCTCAAGAACACTGAAAAAGCCCTCCTTCTAGCGCCGATGTTAACGCCAGGATCTTCGCCACGCCCCAATCACGTGAAGACGCCTCGATCCCCGCGACAAGAACACGATAAACACCACAAGCTTCGACGGCGGTTCCGTCGGGATAGCTTTCAAAGTGAGAGTCAATATACGTGTTCACAAGGTTAAACAATGGAGGAATATAATGTCTGAGTGTGTCTTGAGAGAGAAATAATCATTCTCGTGTATATGTGATTATGAATGAAGAAGTGTATTAGAGCAGCACTGCTTTGAAGACTTTCCTGCTAAGTTATACTCTCTTTGCTCGGATTACAGTCATACCCACTATTACCGACACACCCCTTTCGATCGATGGGTTCCACCGAATCGCATATAGTTTATCCAACGCTTTTTAGTCATCGTTCCCACCGCATGGTCCTGTTATAATCCCATCCACATTAATGCATATGCAGTTCTACAATCAACCGTCATGCTTTTTCATCATTCAAGTCAAAGATGTAGATATTTTAAATATATGATGGGTCGGCCATTTGATTGGGTCCGATACTGTGGCGACTTAATAAAGATAATAAAGTGATTAGATCCAATAATGTCAACACCCAATAATGAAGGCACGATGAATTGGCGAATAATCAATACGTAGCCAATCCATTCTATCCAATAGTAGAAATATATCACGACCCAACATATATACATACATGTATAAATCAATAAGAGATCAAAAGGGTTTTTCATACCTTGTTGGAGCAAAGGAAGAGTTTGACAAAATTCCGAGTCAGGATCCCAAGAGATTTTGTCTGCAAGGGAGAAAATTTAAAACTAATCACAAATTTCACTGCAACGGTTGGATAACTTAGCAAGGCAACATTGATTACAGTTTGTTCTGTGACTGTAATAAGTCACATGCACTTAAGAAAAACAATGAGTTTGTTGCCAGTTTTTGATGACTCTGAAAAATTTGGAACAGAACTTGACTTTGCTTTTTCATTCCGACTTGTAGTATAATTTTTCATCTGAAACCAACATAACAAGAAAGCGAAAAGAAGGAATTAGACCACCCTTTCTTTCCAGTACTTTATCTGTTTTGTTTTAAAATAAAAGATACATTTTATTTTTTTAGTGTGTTTTAACATTTTAAAACTATAAATTAATATAATATTTTTAATTTATCGTTATTTTTTTTTTAATATCACACGATCATAATCAAATTTTTAATTATCATTAAAATTATATTTTATAATATAAAATTATCCTTACAAATGGTACTCGAATCTAATTTTAGTAAGAAATGACTAATCCCCATTATTATTTTTATTTTTTAGGCATTGAAAAACCCAATAAGTAATCTAAGCGCGGACAAGGCCGCAGAATTGATTTTGAATTAGGAGGAGTTTGTGTGTGCATAATAAAACACAGTCGAGCAGTGTATTCGTATTCTGGGTGGTGAAAGAAGATATACAACGATTGTTAAGAGTGATGGGTACAAAAGAGAGTTGCAGAAACGAGCTTCGAACTGCAATTCGTCATCTTAACGATCGTTGCCTCTACTTTGCTTCCAAATGGTACCAATCCATAAACCCTAAATCTCTCTCTATTTCTTATCAAAATCGAATCTTGAAAACAGTTGGGTTTGATTGAATTATTTCACAGGGCAGCAGAACAGTTAATGGGTATCGAGATTGACCCGGCAAAGACTACCCCCTCCCACACAAGATTCCAGCTAGGAAGCTCCAGCATTCGCCGCCGATACCGGACCAACGACTCCACTTCCACGCCGGCCGCCGGAGTTTCCTACGTCTCCACCCCAGTGCCGGAGGAAGACAACGAAGCTATTGACAGTGACTTTTACCTTCTGGCCAAATCTTATTTCGATTGCAGGGAGTACCGGCGTGCTGCTCACGTGCTCCGTGACCAGACAGGCAAGAAAGCCTTTTTCTTGCGCTGTTATGCTCTTTACGTGGTTTGTTTCAACTCTAAACTCTCTTAAATATAACGGGGTTATGTTTCTCCGAGTATACACATTGTTATTGGCTGGACAACACAACCTAAAATGAGATTATTATTATTTTTGTCTGATAATATTTGTTTGAATCTCTGCCGTCCACTAAATGAGAAGTTTATAAGTGTGGCCTCAAGTTTCATTTAAAGTTAGCATATAAAAGTTGTGTGACATAGTTGCTGAACTGTAAAGTTTTGTGAAAGAATTATCTCAAATTGACTAGTTGCCAAACAAATTAAAGAAAAGTAAGAACCAGATATCAAGGATTGACCGACCAAACAACGGGCATTTTACCTCTGATGGAGTCATGTCATGTATTTTTTTGTGTGTGTGTATACATATATGTCTTTCATGAGAAAAGTTACAATCCAAAAGTCTCTCCGGTGCCGACCAGTACCAGCATGTACCATACCAATGGAAATACCGCCACCTTCCCAAATCATATTTCTAACTTTGATTACGGGGCCCGTTCACCTAGTCTAAGACTAGGGATGCTAAACTTATCTGGGAAGCATGTAAGCCTCTTTTTCAGTAAATTTATCAATCTAACCTTCTATAAGCAAAAGGATAATTTGCCTAGTATATTTCTGATCTCCTTCCAATCCCATCCACTTTTAGGAAGGAAAAAGTCTGCATTGAATATCCTCCTCTCTCTTATTATTTTCATTGATTCTTCTCGTGTACCATTTTCTATTTTCTTTTGCTCATATGTTACTCAGAATGTAGGTAAATGCCATAGGTTTCCTGGAATCAGCAAAATATTCCACACAAGTTGGGTTGTAGAGTTGTTCACACTAGGTGGTGTTTGATTGCATCTAATGCATCTTAACAGCTCATCTCTTAATGTATTTTAACAACTCACATATTTGTATTAAGAGGTCCTCTGAACATGTTATATTCATATTTGTATCTTAATGATTTAGAGACATTCAGAGGGAAATTTTTTATCTTAATTTCACAAATTAAGATGCATTAAGAGGTGGCTATTAAGATGCAAGCAAACACCACCAACTCACTAAGTCATGTGACAGTAGTATTTATAAATTGACTCAACATGTCTATATGATTTAATAAAGCTCTAATTGTAATTATCTATGCTTTCTTTTTGCTTTATAAAGGCTGGAGAAAAGAGAAAAGAAGAAGAAACGATTGAGCTTGAGGGACCCCTAGGCAAGAGTGATGCTTTGAACCGTGAACTCGTTTCACTTGAGAGGGAGTTGTCTATGCTTCGGAAAAATGGTACAATTGATTCCTTTGGACTTTACTTATATGGTCTTGTTCTCAAAGAAAAAGGCATTGAGAGTCTTGCACGTACGGTACTTGAGGAGTCTGTAAATAGCTATCCTTGGAACTGGAATGCTTGGTCAGAGCTTCAGTCTTTGTGTACCACGATTGAGACATTGAACAGTCTTAATCTCAATAACCATTGGATGAAAGACTTTTTTCTTGCAAGTGCGTACCAAGAACTCCGGATGCACAACGAATCCTTAGCAAAATACGAGTATTTGCTAGGAACTTTCAGTACTAGCACCCACATCCAAGCTCAAATTGCTAAAGCCCAATACAGTCTGAGGGAATTTGAACAAGTAGAAGTCATATTTGAAGAACTTTTGAGGAATGACCCTTATCGAGTTGAAGATATGGATATGTATTCTAATGTTCTCTATGCAAAAGAGTGCTTTTCTGCCCTAAGTTATCTTGCCCACAGGGTATTTATGACAGATAAGTATAGACCTGAATCATGCTGCATTATTGGGAATTATTACAGCTTGAAGGGGCAGCATGAGAAGTCAGTTATATATTTCAGGAGAGCACTTAAATTGAATAAAATTATTTATCAGCTTGGACACTTATGGGTCATGAGTATGTTGAGATGAAAAACACCCCTGCTGCTGTTGATGCCTATCGGCGAGCTGTAGATATAAATCCATGTGATTATCGCGCCTGGTATGGTTTAGGACAAGCATATGAAATGATGGGGATGCCCTTTTATGCGCTTCATTATTTTAGAAAATCAGTGTTCTTGCAGCCTACTGATTCTCGGTTGTGGATTGCTATGGCTCAGTGTTATGAAACAGAACAGCTTCATATGGTTGAGGAGGCAATAAAGTGTTACAAGAGGGCAGCAAACTGCAATGACAGGGAAGCAATTGCTCTTCACCAGCTAGCAAAGCTGCATAGTGAGCTTGGGCGTTCTGAAGAGGCGGCATTCTACTACAAAAAGGATTTGGAAAGGATGGAAGCCGAGGAAAGGGAAGGGCCAAACACGGTTGAAGCTCTGCTGTTTCTTGCTCAGCATTGCAAAGAGCAGAAGAGATTTGAAGAAGCGGAGGTGTATTGTACCCGTCTGCTCGACTATACCGGCCCAGTAAGTTGCATTACATTTCTTTCTATCATTATTAAGTACTGTTATACAAAACTCGTACTTGCATATGTGTGCCAACATCTTAGATTAAGCTACATTTCCTCATTGATCATTACTGCAGGAGAAGGAAAAAGCAAAAAGTTTACTAAGAGGAATAAGATTTGCACAATCTATTTTTCCTGCTATGGATGTTGAGCATTTCCCTCCCTAAAATCTTCTCATCTCCTTTGTACAAGTGTTGTTTAATACTATTCACTTTCATAGGAAAGTACTTGGTGTGGGAAATTTAGCTGAATAGTTGCAATTTTTTTCCGATACTTGTATGTTTGTATTATGAGAGGATTCTGCCTTCTAGCAGATGGCTTTCATTAGGAAAGTACTTGGTGTGGGAAATTTAGCTGAATAGATGCAATTTTTTTTCCTGATTCTTGTATTTTTGTATTATGAGAGGATTCTGCCTTCTAGCAGATGACAGTACTGCGCTGCGAAAACTTGGCCTGTTGATTGTAACTGAAGTTAAGATTAGTCAAGTGAGATGCCCAAGAGGCTAATATATTTATTGACAGAGTTTTAGGCCTTGAAGAGGAGTTAAATTTTGTTGTGGGACTCATTGTTGGTTGGTAAATGAAACTAAGCTAACCTTCTTTGATGCGCTCATGTTTTAGCTTCTCATGTTTTCTCTTTAAATTTTAATCTGTTGGCTCCAAAATTACGTTGGACCAACACTTGGTTCCTAATTACGTTGCATATTTTGAACATGCATAAATATTTTTTGAGGTAATTGTTATTGGAGACTACTAACTACTACTCCTTTCCATTTCTAAATAAGTGACGTTTGAAGGGTTTTAGACTTATTAACTAAGTTATTTATTGTTCCAATTCTGTCATTAAAATTGATACTCCCTCTGTTTCTTTAATATTATAAGTCGTTTTAGAGAAATATTTTTGTTCCTTAATATAAGTCGTGTGAGAATTTCAAGTAAGTATTAATTGTTTAGTTACTAATATTATCCCAAGTATTAAATATAATTTTGGTTCTCACTATTCTATATCTAATAAATAACACCCTCTTTTTTCAATATAAGGGCAATATAGACAATCGATACTATATTTAATGTTTTACAATCATTTCTTTAATATTTGTGCACAACTCTAAAATAATTTATATTAAGGAACGGAGGGAGTATGTATTACTATAATTATCCTTACATTAATTAAGGAAATATATATAAAATTGTCTAAATAAATGAGATAGAAGGATACTTGAGGACAATAAAGAAAAAATTATAATTAATGCTTCCTAAAAATTTGTTAACGTCAAATAAATTAGAAAATTTTGAATTTTCTAAAACGTCACTTATTTAAGAATTGAGGGAGTATTAATTTCTGTTTATGGCATGTGAATATTTTTGGTCTACTATTAAACAGAAACTGAGGGAGTATTAGAAAAGAATAATGTTATGGGTGCCCAATACGAATTTTCCTTTAGGTATGTCTGAACTAGGAAAAGGGAGGGGAAAAAATTATATTTACGAACATAACCGGTTGAGCCTCGACAGATTTTCCTCCTACTCTAAATTTCAGTATGTTTGAACTTGGAAAAGGTGTTAGAATTAGAGTCAAATTTGAAGTGGGTATCATTAATCATCAATCATCACTCATCAATCATCAATTAACCTTCAAAATTATTCTTAAAAAAGATAATAAATACTTGTGGAAGAGAGAGAACCTGATATCCACACTCACGCCGGGAGACAAATACCGCCAACTCTAACTACCAAATACTAGCCTTGATAAATTTAAATCTGGCAAAAAGCACCTTTACCCCCCTGAGGTTGTCAACTTGTAAGCAATTGGCCATTCAACTTTAAAAATATTCAATTAGCCCATTGTACTTTTTAAAATTAAAAATTAAGGCCATTCCGTCTATTTTTGCTAACAGCCGTTGACATTTTGGTTGTTTATTCCTACGTGGCTTTATTTTAAAAATGATAAAATACGTGGCTTAGCTGATGTTTGCAATAAAGCCAATCAGTTACAGGAGATCGAGTATGAGTTCTGAGAAGAAAGCTACGAAGTTGGAAAGCAACTATCAAGTTCGGAGAGGAAAGCGAGATCTAGGGGGAAGGCGTCGATCGAAGGAGATATTCCATGTAAAGGTCCTTTTCAACATCTATATCAGTGATTGAAGTGCAGAACATCATAACTAGGGCTTAATTGCAGACAACAAGTGCACAAAAATTAGGGCTTTTATTTGATACCTGGTATTGAGGTAAGTGTGAAGTTACCGTGCATCTGATATGGCTTCATCACGATCTAGATCATTGTCAACCACTGGTGTAGGCAAGCGTATTTGTTATTGTGATGTACCAGCGCGAATTTGTGTTTCGAAGAAAGATAGGTCAAAAGGCAAAATGTTTTATGGTTGCCGGAACTATAGGGTTAGTTTCCTTCATCCAATTTGTAATGTGCATTTCATCCCTCTCTCTGTTAAATCATGTTTGTTATGTGACTCTGTTTTAACTCTGTGATACCAAATTTGATAGGAATCTGGGAGATATTGTGGATATTTTGAATGGGTTGAAGTGCCTTCCATTGTAGATGAAGCAACGAGTGCGATGAGCAAGCCAGTTGAAGAGGTGAACTTAGTGATGGATAAAAATGCAAAACTGAAGCAGAAGTTGAAAATTTTGAAGAAAGAAACACTGATAAAGGAAATGGAAGTTGATAGACTTAAATAGGGAATCTCAAAACTTAAAATTTGTTGTGTATTGTCATGGATTGTCACTGCAATTGTAATTTTGGCTTGGATTTGCATGATGCAATGGTAATGTATTGATTGTATTGGATGTTCTGTATTGTAATGCATCATGTAATAGGGTGATGATGATAGGAAAGATGTAATGGTAATGAATTGAAAAGACTGAAGATGTTAATGTTAATTTGTGTTTTTGTGTAATGAAAAGACTGAAAATTTGTGTTTTGTGTTATGAATTGAAAACTGAAGTGCAAAAATGAAGACCAATTGTGGCCTTACTTAAAACAGAGCAATTCCCCTGCCAAAAACAGAACAAAGAAAATTGGTCCATGGCAAAAATAGGAAACAAATTTTAAAAGACTGAAGTGCAAAAATAAAGACCAATTGTGGCCAAAACACAATAGTAGCCTTACTTAAAACAGAACAATTCCCCTGCCAAAAACAGAACAAAGAACAATTGGTCCATGGCAAAAACAGGGAAAAAAAACACCTTCAAACTTCAAAAAAACCATTAATTCAAACCCTTGCATAACAACCAAAACAGAAACTGGTCACCAAAATATAACATTAATAAAATGTCATCAAGTCAGAACAACATAGTAGTGCCCAAAATATAGCATTAATAGTATTGCTTAATACATTCATACATCCACCTTCAAACTTGATTGCCCAAAAATACATACATACTAGCAGGAATATTTTAACTAATAGGTTCACTCTAATCACTCCACTCCCAATGGACAAGAGTCCTTTTGGCCTTTACTCTCCACACACTAGTGTCACTATTTGATGGTCCACCTTCACTTTCAGCCCTTCTAGGAGTTTCACTTGCTGCCCTTATAGAAATTTCACCTGCAACATGAGATGGTCCACCTACACTTGCTGTCATCCTTGGAATTTTCCTTACCTACATGCACAATTGCAATTAGTCTTAGGAAATGATCAAGTATTGAAACACCTAACATAATATGCAATCACATCATTGAAACATAATAATGATTGTTTATAGCTTACCCTTCGAGTAACAGCCCTTGGTTCAGTCCCAGATTGGTGTGGGGTAGATTGCCTTTGTTCAGCAGTAGGTTGTGGTGTAGCAGTAGCAGTAAGTTCAGTCCTTGCTTGTTGAACTGGTGTCCTTTTATAACCTAGCTTGTTATGCCCATACTCCTTGCACATAGAACACCTAACAGGTGTCCTTTTCCTAGATGACTTGGTCTTACTCTTAGGCTCTTCGAACGGATCATTTCTCCTATTTTTCTTAGGTCTGCCTGCTATTTTTTGGTTGGTGGAGGCAACAAAATTGTCATGTTGGCAGGAGGCCATTCATTTGAACCACCCATTGGACATAACAAGTGGTTATACGATTTAAGATAAGTCTCTACATAATAGCAGAAATCAACATAGTTCTCAATTGGTTGTTCCATGTGAAGGATTCCAATTGCTCCATGGTGGCAAGGAATGCCAGATAACTAACATACCCCACATGAACAAGTCCTAACCTCTATGTCAACCTTGTATTTCCCATTCCTATCAGATACTTCAAACTTGTGCACAACATCTATGCTCTGCCTCTGGCAAGAGCTCTTGTATGGCAGGCACCAAACCCTTGCATTAATACATTAAAAACAAGTTTAGTACTAATATAACAAAATATGCAGTGTAAAAATAATTTAGTTGTTTATACCTTTTGTTGGTCAGTTATCAAGGTCCATCCTCTACCTAATTCCAGTCCAACATCCTCAAGCAATAAACTCAGAAACCAACTCCAAGAATCCTTGTTTTCACTTTCAACCACCGCCCAAACAATTGGGAACATTTGGTTGTTCAGATCCCTACCAAAAGCAGAGATAACAACTCACCCCTGCAGTATGTCTTTAAGAAACAACCATCAAGCCCTATTATGTGTCTGCACCCATCCAACCAATTTTGTTTCACAACTTTAAAACAAATGTACATTCTCTGGAATCTAGGTTGTGACGCCCCCAAAATAGGTATACATCACCCATTCCGAGTTGTCAATACATGGTACAGAAACAACTACAACTTTATTATTACAACAAGAAAGCGTGAGTTTGAATACAAATATTATCTTCAGACAATATCTATACTCAAATAAATCCTCATCACATTTATTGATACATTATTTTACAAAATGGTGAGGACTACTAAACAACTCTCTCTAGAACCTTCATTCCATACCCACTGTACTCACTATATTCTCGTCTCACGAGAAGAAAAATGGAACAAAAAAAAGAAAAGGGTGAGCTCAACTAGCCCAAGATAAAGAATATTATGACTAAGATAATATACAACAAATTATCGTTAGTCTTCAACAGGAAAAATCTAATAGAATACAATAGACAACAAGTTTTAAATCAATATTCGAATGAAATAATAATTCATTAGAAGAGTTAAGTAGAGAATGCAAACTACTATCTTCTATGTATGAATTTAAAAGTTCATCGCTCATCTTTTATCCCCTGTAACATCAATCAATATATATCTAGAATCAAATATTCATCTTTTTGCACTACAGCCAAAGATATTCATCGATTAGTCGTGTTCATCTAAACACCTATTCATCTTTGCACTACGGGCCAAAGATATTCATCAAAAATCATTCATCTTTGCACTACAGGCCAAAGATATTCAATAATATCATCATTTAAGATTGAGGATGATGAAAAATATTTTTAAAGAAACGAATCCAGTGAAACAAAATGACAAGGATTAAGGATTAAGGATTCGTACTTTGTTTTATCCATGTCCAAAAATACCTCAAAAATAATCATAGTGGTGTAAAATTCAAGAATGATCAAAACATGGATACAATCAAAGCTAGTATCCACAATAGATATTTTAGATTTAAAAGGAAAATTTTTATTTTTCGATGAATAGTCAGATTCGTGAATGAATAGTGTAGATATCGTGAATAAGTCCAGTATCGTGAATAAGAATCTCACACACAAAAGTTCCAAATTTGATAAAAACTTCAGATTAATATTCAAAGATAATGATATTGAAGAAATAATATCATTACGAAAAAAAATATCCCTTACCTCGAAAGATCAAGATTTTAAATTTAAAAACAGGATATAAAGTATGACTTGAACTCGCATCAGATAAAGCAATACTCAAAATATACTCAAAATACTCACAAGAATACGCTCGATAATATAGAGAGAGAAAACTTGATTTCTTGGTGTGATTTTCAATTCTAACCTAAAGACTTATTTATAGGAAAACGCTAGTAACACCAAAAGTAGAAAATTTAATAAATTAATATTATTTATTTTTCCACATCTTCCACGCATCCAAGCATCTGAATTCAGTCTTCTAGCACATGTTGAAGATGCCCACCAAACACAAAAAACGTTTTTCTTATTTAAATTATTTTAAACTTCCAAAATCAATTATTTTGAGAGCTTTGAACTTCAATAATTCATAATAAATAGCCCTTTTGTCGGAAAATTCAATCTCGTGATTTTTATAGGAAATTCCATTATCTACAACTTTGCGAAGGAAGTTTTTCCAAATTCCAAATGAAATTGATCAAATCCATAAGCGGACAATTTTACGGTTATAATCAAATTTCGGTCATGAAATGGGGTCCAAAACACATAAAACATGCTTTAAATATTTTGGTAACAAAAATACTCCTCCACATATACTCATATATCCCACATTCATCGTAAAAATATCATCATTATTATATTATTAAAATATAATAATATATTTAAATGAATTATTTTATCGGAAAAAGATAAAATTTCAATTTTCAACGATTGTCACATTAAAAATTTTCTCCATCTATATCACATAAAATTAATATTTTCCTCATCATATGAATCAATAATTAATTATTCACAAATAATATTACAGAATCACAATATTGACAACTGGGCGGTTCCCAAGAAAGAGGGCTTTCAATAAGAATTTCTCCTATCTTGGTATGCAATTAGGTGACCAAACCTCTCCTTATGCAGAACTTTCTAGACATTGCCAATAATGTTATCTAATAATATTATTCAGATAATATGAATTATTAGCTTCGATAATGAAAAATCGTGTAATGACAATTATTGAAACAACAATGAATATAAAATATCAACGCAAAGAATTATTAAATCAATAAAATCTTGATAAGTAATAAGCGTAACCATTATTGAGTAGTGCCTTTTACGTAAGAATCAATAATTGGTGCAATACCGTATCTTCTTGTGTTTTAACCAATTTAGTATTTTAACAATGATTAACTCATTAATAACTATGCCATTATTTTTAAACAACTTATATTTGTCGTTTTTCTTCATCCAATCGCTTTTCGTTATGGGGCCCATAAAGATCAAGCTATTGCATGCGAATATTCTCCGATAGCAAGAATATTCCACGACCAAACGAATATTCCCCGACAACAATGAATATTTTATAACCACTTGTTTATTTTGAAATATTTGCGTATTTTACCCATAACTATCCACATTAATCAAATCAACCCTTACTATTTCAAAATAATAAATAGAGAAAATTAAATTTCATTAATAATAAGTTGGGGTCTTACATAGGTGGAGTGCCTCCATCACCTATAATTTGGACTGTGCTACCAGGATTTGTAGCTAGAATCTCATTCCCATACTCCCAGACTTTAGAATAATGCTCCTTCAAAGTTTTCTCAATTTCACTTAAAGCCACTCTCTTTACTTGTCGACCTTTGTGGTAATGATGCTCGCAATTCAAACCTCATTTAATTTGTTTTCTGCAATTCCCTCGACCCTCATCCTTGGTTTTGCTTTCTTATATATGGTACCCCAAACTTATCAACCAACCATCTAGACCTAACAATCCTAATCCTTGTTTTCTCACCCAATAATGCTTCTCATTGTATGATTTAATTTGAAACACCTTCTCCTTGGCACATAACTAGCCCATAACCCCGTGGATGTTCTTAGCACACTTTGCTTGTATTCTTGTTTTTTCATTACAAGAAAAATATATTCCCTTTCCATAACCAGCTGCATAATTCACAATAGCTTCCCTACATTGTTGTTCAGTCCAATGAATGTCATATCAACTTCAAATTTTATCTTGGTAATTGGAGTGTTGGGATTATATGATGGAAGAACTCTTTTCACTTTCATCCGTGGCTCTTCTCTTCCCATTCATTTGTTACTACTAGATTCACCACTTGGAGGAATCTTATCATCGAAATCTTCATTCTCTACCCAAGGCATCATTCTTTTTGTCCCAAACCCCAATTCATCCTCATCATCTAAAAATGTTGGTTCAACTTCTTCAACCTCTTCTACATTCTTGGTTTTTCTAGTTTTCCTAGCCTTTTTTCCCCTGCTAGTGCTCTCTTGTGTACCAATATCTGGCCTTGGTTCAGTCACTGTTGGATTTTTAGCCTTACATGTAGTTGGTCCACCTTTAGCAGTACTTGAGGCCTCAGGCTGCTCTCTTGGGATAGGTTGAGCCCCAACCTCCTCAACTAGTTCTTCATCAATGTTCACTTCACACTCCACAACCAACTCTTGTTCTTTTGCTTTTTTTATCTCTTCCTTTCTTTTTCTTATATTTATCAACTCCTCATTACCATCATCATCACTAGCACCACTTAACTCCTCAGCACTTTCCTCATCACTACCATCATCATTTATATGCTTTGGTACTTCCTCATCTCTGACATCAACCACATCCCCTGTTGCAGCTGGTACTTCTTCATTATCCTCATGGTCACAGTATATATCTATCTTCCCAGTTTTCAGAGCTTCTTCAATTAGAAGTCTTACACTACTGTCATCATGAAGTAGTTCTATACCATTCTTCAAACTAAACCCTACCAATTTGAAGTACATAGCAAAGTTTCTTTTATACCCTAGGTGTTTTACCAACTTCACCATCTTGTCAACATTTAAGTAATCTCCATCAGCCCCCTCATAAATTTCTTTCCTTCCACCCCCATACACATATGATCCATTCTCCTTAGTAACAAATTGGCCGTCATGCTACAATTCAACATCAAAGTAGTTCATGCTGCAAGAAACATAATGAATGGTCAGTACTATTAAACCTTAAACAAATTACAAAGTCACACAAACTACAGAATACAGAGCCAACCATACTTTTATAAAATTCCCACTTTTATACTTTGTAAACATTAAAAAACTTAACTACTCAAAATCTGTGAACACAAACAACAATACACAGTCAAACATTTCACTTTAATCACTGTTAATAAATTGAAACCCACTTTAAACCACAATAATATTAGTTTAAACAAGTGAACAACAACTTAAACCCAATAATATTAGTTTAAACAAGTACAAGGGCAACTTTTGTACCAAAATTCCACCAAACTTCGTTTTTAACAAAAACCAAGATGAAGAGGAGTGCAATATTTAATTTATCAGACAAAAAAGGGTGCAAAAGAGACAACACTTACTTGTTTGGTAGTAGATTTAAACCCCTAACTTTTTGAAATGGTCCCCTCCTTTTTCGTCGCGCTTCTCGGGGCGGAGGGGGGTCAAGAGGTCCACGGCCCCGTCATTGTAGAAATTTTTTATGTACTAGGGAGGTCCAACTTGAAATCGGAAGTCCAGGGGTCCGAGGTGCACTGAGAAGAAGAAGAAGGAAGGGGAAGAAAAAAAAAGTAATTATTTTTATAACTTAGGATTGGGTTGTTTGACTTGTTTCAGAACTAGCCCACACAAAGAAAAATATTTCTCATGTAGTCATGTTCGTATGTATTTTTTCTAAAAGTCATGATGGCCCATTAAGCCACTAGAGTCAACATATTACATATATGATATTACCAAATAACAAAACTACCACCACAAGTCCACACCGAAATGTAAAAGTAAACAGAGTCACTGAAACACGGAGGAATTGTTCACGTCTGTGGTCTTTTCTCACTGAGAGTGGAGAGCCAAGCGTCATTGCCGCTCGCTGCTGGCGCTTCTTCCCTATCATCTGCATGCCGCTGTTGGGCCAATCGACTCCATCACTCCAACTTCTAAGGTTAGGTTCCAACATTTTTTTGTTTGATTTTTGTTCCTTAATTTCTGACTAAAAAATAGGGCTTTTCTTTGATTTATAAACCAAAATTGATATATTTTCGTTAATTCTAAGTGGGTTTTGTTACCAAATTTGGCTGCATTCATTCTAACTTCTAAGTGTGTTTCACTTATTTGAATTTAGGGTTTCAATTGCTAATTTTCTGTTTCAATTTGTAATTGATTTTTTTTGTTTCAATTGAATTTGAGGAACTAATTGAAATGTTGAATTGTTTATGATTTATAATTATAATTTTGTTGAATGTTGAATTACTTGTGATTTAGGAATATGGAAAAATATTTTCAACGAACTAAGAGCTGTTCACAACAACTACATCACAAGACTCACAACCACAACCACAATCACAATCACAATCACAATCGCAACCACAACCGATTAAGCCGTTATGTGAGGATGTTAATGATATTATTGGTGATCCGTGATTGCGCAAATGCATCAACGAGTACGTGCCTTGGATTAGAGATGAAGTTAGAAGAAAATATGTGCAAATGGGCCCTTGTCAACCAATTTCTAATGTTTATCCGAAAATAAAAATAGGGGATAGAATGAGGGCTTTCCAATTTGATTGGTTCAAGAAATGGGAATGGTTGGAATATAGCATTTCTAAAGATGCCGCATTTTGTTTTTGGTGTTATCTTTTTGGGGATAAAAAAGTTGGAGATGAGGTATTTACAAAAAAAGGATTTCGAAATTGGAAGAAAGCTTTAGAGAAATTTGGGGACCATATCAGAAGTGAAGGAAGTGCACACAACAATGCCCGAATTTCATATTTTGCTTTCAAAGATCAAAGGCAAAGTGTGACACGGAAGATATCTTCTGGAACACAAGTATTAAATGCCGCCTATCGCACTCGGTTGACAGCAAGTGTGGATGTTGTTCAATTGCTTCTAACATGCGGGTTGGCTTTTCGTGGGCATGATGAGTCGACACACTCGCTAAATAGAGGTAATTTCCTTGAAATACTTACTTGGCATAGCTTGCGTTGTGATGAAGTTGGCAAAGTAGTTAAAGAGAATGCACCTACAAACCATCAACTTACTTCTCCTGATATTCAAAAACAAATTGTTAGTGTTTGTGCATCAGAAACAACGAAAGCTATTATTGATGATATTGGTGATAAATGCTTTACTTTATTGATTGATGAGGCTCGAGATAGTTCAGTAAAAGAGCAAATGGCCGTTGTTTTAAGATATGTAAACAACAAGGGAGAAATTTTAGAACGGTTTGTTGGAGTTGTTCATGTTAAAGACACCACCGCACTTTCTTTGAAAAATGCCATTCATAATTTTTTTTGCTAAATATGGATTATCAATCTCACAAATTAGAGGTCAAGTATATGACGGGGCTTCTAACATGCGGGGTGAGCTAAATGGTTTGAAAACTCTGATTTTGAATGAAAATCCATGTGCAAGATATGTTCATTATTTTTCTCACCAAATTCAATTAGTTGGTGTGGCAAATGCTCAATTAAACCAATTCGTGTGCAACTTTTTTGAATATGTGGGTTTGATAACAAATACGATTGGGGCTTCTTGCAAAAGAATGGATGAACTAAGATAAAGACAACATGAAAATATGTTGGAGCGTTTAGAAAAGGGTGATATTTCCACAGGAAGAGGTTTGAATCAAGAAACTAGTTTAGCTCGACCGGGTGCTACACGTTGGGGTTCACACTACAAAACAATTGTTCGTCTTCTATCTATGTGGTCATCAGTGGTTGAAGTTCTTCAGAATATATATGAAGATGGGGACAGAATCCAAAAGTAAAGGCATTGTTGTGGGCTTGATCGATAAGATGGAAACATATGAGTTTGTATTCATTGCTCACTTGATGAAGGTAGTGTTGGGGTTGACAAATATTTTGTCACATTTTTTGCAACAAAAGATCGAGAATATTGTAGAGGCTATGAATTTGGTTGTTACTACCAAGAGACAATTGCAACATCTCAAGGAGAATGGATGGAATGATCTATTAGGAGATGTGAGCAGATTTTTGTTACGAACATAATATTAGCATCCCTAATATGGAAGATAATGTTCAGTGTCGCCTTCGTTGTAAACACACATACTTTCACCACTTTCGAGTTGAGATATTTTGTCGTATTCAATTGTTTTTCTCTATTTATACTTCTAATTATGTTTTTGAATATAGAAGTAATTTTATTTTATATTTTTAGGTTGTTGATCGTATTAGTCAAGAGATGGATAATCGTTTCACCGAGACGAACACTTGAATTGCTCTTGTGCGTAGCATGTCTTGATCTAAGAATTCGCTCTCCAATTTTAATTTTTCAAAGTTAGTTCGACTTGAGTAACTATATCCACAAGACTTTTCAATGGATGATCGAATGGAGCTTAAAGAACAACTAAAGATGTGGATTTCTGAAATAAGAGGAAATGCAAGATTTTCTAAACTAGAAAATGTCGGAGAACTTGCAACTAATATGGTTGAGGTGGGATATCACACTACTTTTCATTTAGTATATTTTCTTATCAAGTTGGCTTTAGTTTTTCCTACATTGCATTGCTAAGTGTGGAAGCAGTATTTTCTGCGATGAATATTGTTAAGACAAATTTTATGTAACAAGATGGGAGATGACTTTCTCACCGATTGTTTGGTGTGCTATGTCGAGAGAGATATTTTTAGGCGCATTGATAATGAAGTGATTATCCAATATTTTCAGAATATGAGAACTCGCAGGTTGAATTTACCGCCTCTACGGTCCGAACTCCGAAGAGAGACTCCGTCGTTCTAAAATCTGAATTCTGGGTTCAACAGTCAACAATGTGTTTCAATTTGTAATTGATTTTTTTTTGTTTCAATTGAATTTGAGTAACTAATTGAAATGTTGAATTACTTGTGATTTAGGATTATGATTTTGTTGAATGTTGAATTATTTGTGATTTAGGAATATGGAAAAAAAAATCAACGAACTAAGAGTAGTCGAAAAAAATTACATGCATAATCAGGAATTTCTGTTGAAATCCTCTGGCTCCGCCACTGCTTAGTGCTTACTCTCGCCTGATACCCACCTTCTTCCTCGATTTCTTCTCAGACAAAAGTGCACTTTTGAGCCCTAGAAAGAATGGAGTCTCTCGCTTCTGTCGTTTGGTTTGTTTGTTCATTTGATAATTCCTTTATATGGTTCCTCCCTCCCATTCTACATCTCTTGTAACTGATTGGCCTTATTGCCAAAATCAACTTTTCCACGTATTTTATTATTTTTAAAATAAAGCAACGTAGAAATAAACAATCAAAATGTCAACGGCTGTTAGCAAAAATAGACGAAATAGCCTTAATTTTTAATTTTAAAAAGTACAATGGGCTAATTAAATATTTTTAAAGTTAAATGGCCAATTGCTTACAAATTGACAACCTCAGGAGGGGTAAAGGTGCTTTTTGCCATTTAAATCTAATTATCTACCTGTTTAAAAATTTAAATATCAGACTAATATTAAAATATAACGTAATGAATTGTCACGACCTTAGGGGTTCCTGTAATCTCATGTCAAAAAGAAAAAAAATTGAAAAATAGATGAATAAAAAAAGTATACATTCAGCTAAACTCCAAGCAATTCTTGTTATGACAAACATTAATGATAAAAAAATTCCTAGACCAATTTCTTCGATCCTAAGGGAGCATACGCACAGAAACAAGAGTTTCTTATTAAGTCGTCCAGTCGGGGTAAATGCTTATGTGGCTTCCCAAATGCATCCCATACTAGCTGATTCATACTTTACGAGCATGATCCCGCCAAGAACCTTGTTGCATTGCCAGTACCTACGATATGAAATTAATAACTGAAACTCTCGAGACCTTGTTGCATTGAAACTATATATAACCATGATAACATGCTTATGATTTCTCACCTGGTCACTTATGAGACTTGTAGCAGAAGCAGTCTCAGTGCTTTGCTTTTTGTTACTGTCCTCTTCTACTTCTATGTCTGTATCCACAGATGGTAAAAGTGACGGAGCTCCAAACATAGCCTCATCGTGAGCAGCCTTTATTTTCTCCTCTCTTTTTGCCTCCAATATGACAATAATAAATGTTGAATTAACAACAATATTCAAATGACAAACTCTTGCTAAGCCCAACTCACATGAATGAATGGGAACATATATAAAATGATAGAGAGAAATGTGCAGTACCTCCACTGCAGAAAACCGAAAGCTTTTCCCTATGTGCTTGACTAACTCTGTGTCATCCTCTGCAGCTGCAGATAGGGTAACAAATTTTAGTCAGTTCTCTCCCCTAAAGAGGCCGACACTGACCAAAATTTCAAATGAAATATCTTCCAGGAACATATGCATTTTGTGAGGGAAAAAAATAAAAATAAAAACTTTTAATCCAGAAACTCACCAAGTATTACCAAAGATCCTCATACCCACTGTACTTGGTCTATTGTCAGAATGAAATGCATTTATAACTCATCAAGGATGGGCAGAATATCTAAAATAACCTTGCTACCACTAAAGTTATGAACCACTCTAAAACAACCAAACAAGTTAAAAAATATAAAAAATTCACACATTTGGACCAGATTATCAAGTCAAATGTATTTTAACTCATTAAATATAGGTAAACAATGCCACTTAATTTATGACCATTGTTTAGTTTATGTGATGCTTTTTAAAAACTTAATGTCAAAACCTATTATTTTCATAACATAAATTTAATGTATCAAACACATTTGGCAAATACTATAGTAACTATATGAATAACATCATTAACCTTCAATCTCTTCGTCGTCAAGAGGGGCATCCTTGTCAAACTCAAACCGTTCCCAGCCAGCGCCCATGCCATTTGTTGAATCCTTTTTAGCTGCAGATAAATCACCAATTTAACATTCATCAGACACAAAAAGAAAAGGGGGCAAAAAGTATATGGAATATTCAGTTGCTCAATGGAACTTGAGAATATCTTTGAAACTTAAAAAGCATATTTTTTTTCCTACAAGGAATTCAAACTTATACACAGAGACACCAAGGGGGAGCCATACATACAGAAAATTTTCCACAAAGCAGGAAAAACCCTGTGTCACTCAATCAGACAGTCAAAACCATGCTTTTAGACTAAACTCAAACAAAAAGTCGACAAAAAGCAACCACTGATCTCGGATACACCTCATTCTACCAAATGAACTACAGACTCGTGACTACAAACACATCTCATGCTCTATGTGAAACACATTTCAAGTAGAACCACAACGATAAAGCACTAACTGTATGTAATTATTCAAGAACAGAAATAGAATATACAAATAGTTGGGTTTAAAAGCCGCTGGTCAACCCATATTATAAAATAAACTAGTCTCAACTCTTGCTCATACATGTACATTCCTACTTGGTCTCTATCTTCTTCTTTTTTTGGGATAAGTTCCTACCTAGCCTTTCTCCTTTTAACTAATTATCCAGATAAGAATACAGTTGCCATATATAGTAAAGAGACTAACATGAGCAATAAGGAAGTTACTAAAAATGCACATTGAACCAATTACTTATTAGAAAAGAAAAAGAACACATAAAAGTAGAAATATGTTTCTAAATAAATTATAAATTCATACTACAGAGGACATAAATTACCAGTTTCAGAAAGCTGAAGTTGCATCTTGGCTTTGACTCTTTCGGCAGGCGACTGTTGCAAAGTGTAATTTTCATCAGATCCAACAGTTACCAAGACAAAATACCACAGGAGAAATACATGACTAACAACACCACATCCAAATGTCCAGAGGTATATACATTTAATTCCTACCAAACAATTACTACTCTGTTTGACATTTGAAAGGTGACATCTGGATATAGGGTGAGCCAACTGTCATGGAGGACATCACAATGTAGCTTCCTTTTTTTGTTAGTGATAGATCGATATCCAAAACCAAAAATCAAATTAAGAAAAATTGCAAAATACATGGAATTCAGGCTCTTTCAAATGGAAAGGAGGAGCTTCTACGAACTCAATATTATAATCCAGAAGTCTGCAATTAGACATAAACCAAGACGACTACAGATCAGAAACTTATGTTAGGTTATGCTTCGTGCTTCCTTCAAGTGATTTTAAGTTGGTACTTTTTCTTCAACTTTGGTATGATATGCTTGCAGGCCAAATTACAGTTTCTAAGATACTCGTGTTCTTTTTTTTCTTTTCTTTTTAAACTCAGAATCTTGGTAAAGTAATCTGATAGCTGATTTTCTCTAGTATTTGATGAGTTGAACTTCAAGCTGCAATGCTTGATAATCATTCATTTCTCCTGCTCCCTCTTCAATAAGAATGAGCAACTTGAAGCAAAACTCTGGAGGAAGTAAAAAGAAATAAGTTCACATTGTTCATCTAAGAGCCCTGGCTTTCTGTCATGATAGTTTAGAAAGACCAATTCAATTTCAGTTATAGTGATCATAGCTAGTAAGATCATTAAAATTTACAAGGCCCCAATGTATGATGTTGTGTGATTCATAGCCACTGGCTTCTCTCGTTGGATCTCGTTCCCTCCTACTTTTTCCTTTAGCTTCTTTCATTTGAAAGACTAAGAATCCAGCTAAAATCAAGGCTGTTATGTGGTCATCAACTCTCGGCAAAATCAACATGAATGATTTGTACCAGAAGCAGTATACTGCACAGATCCTTGTCCCATGATTTTATTTGGAATATATAATTTGGGATTTTTTGAAGGCTTGGATTTGAGCCTCATACTAGGAGAGCATTTTACCTTACCAGGTTTTTGGGTTTAAAAAGGTTTTGAGGTAGTGTGATGTTTTGCGATTCTATGGGGCTTATGGACAGAGAGAAACGTCAACTATAGGACTGATTTCAGTCATTGGATCTTTTTGAGGGAGGTGTCTCCATTTTAGTCTCCTATATAGATTCTAGACATGTAGGGCCTTTATCAGGGGTTTCCATATATGATGTCCATAGGGATTGGCAGGCCACCCTTTATTAACGGGGGAGGGGGGGTTTCTCCCCCTTTTTTTTTTTGCAGCAGCAGGGGACTTCATCTTCATGTCCTCCTTGTACTCCTCCTCCTCCTATTTCTAATAAAATCTTTTTTCATAAAAGTATACTATATATTATAGCTACTGACAGGTGATGTTTACTATTGCTAAACTTTCAATGTTACAATCTAAGCAACTGAGTCATTGTTCAAAAGTTGACATGACTGACCCTACGGAAAGTTTTGGTTTCGGCCTTCTACCAGTTAATTCTAAAAAAAAAACTTTAAATATAGCTCAATCCATAGCCTGGAATGTATCAGTTCATAATTCAGCAATTAGCAATGATATAGAAACAAAAAAAACACAGCCATATAGCACTGAATAATACCATATCAAAGCACTGAAATTTCAAACATATACAGTCATGAACAACAATTTAAACACTTAAACCAAAATTTTGATAAAAATAGGGAAGGAAAAAAAATTAGAATGGTCGACTAACACATACCATCTTATCATAACCTTCAATCAGTTTAGCATAATCAATTCCATCACCTTTACTCTTCTTAGATCTCCGATCTCGAGGTGATACACTCCTCCTTGTCCTTCTTTCTCTGTCTCTATCTCTATCCCTTTCCCTTTCCCTTTCCCTATATATATCCCTCTCCCTGTCTCGGCTCGAAGACAGATGGCGATGGCTCGATCGATGATCATCTATTCTTGGACTCCGGCTCCGGCACCTCGAATGCATTTCCCTCTCTAAATATCTGTCATTTGAAACCCTAGACGAAGATAAGTATTCGGTAGGTTTTTTCTTGGTGAGCTTGTTTTGAATGGTTGCGAGTTGAGCTTCTTTTTCAAGCTCGGAGGCCTTATTAGGACTCGAAGCTCTGACGAAATTGCTGAGAAAAGAAGATGATGAGGGAAGAGCAGAGCCCCTTGATGGTACGGCGTCGTTTGATGAAGAAGAGAAGCCGAGACCTTGTTTGAACCTGGCCGCGCCTTCGCCTTTCCGACTGAGCTCGTCGTAGTACGCCGCTGCTTTTTCTTCTTCCATTAAATTTGATTATGTTTTTCGAGTTTAATCACCAAAAGTAATTAACTCATTGTCGATAAATTCACCGGTCTAAAAATTCATTTCGGACCGTTTAAATTGTTTTTTATTTTTTAACAACAAAAGGAGTGGGGGTCTAAGGGGTAAAACCAATCTAGTACGATTTCAGAATTGAGTCGGAGTAGTTTGGAATTTTTCAATAAAGATTATTCAAGTATCAATAGAAAATTATAATTTGAAAATGTTCGAATAATTTATAAAATTTTAAAATATATTTATTTTTGACTCATTTATATTTCAAATCGAACAAATATGAATTGAGCTCAATGTTTGATGGCCTTAGTTGGGTGTTGAAATATTATTTTTGCTTTCTACTACTTTGAAAGAAAAAAAGTATAAGAAAAATTAATTAGACAGTAAAAAAACAGTTAATTCTTCAATTATGACAACTTAGTCGGTCATTTCAACTCTAATAGGGTGTAAAGGTCATTTCAACTCAATCTTGTCAAACTCCAATTCTTTGTAAAATAATATTTCCACGGTTTCGGGATAAAAGTCCTGGTGAATTTTTTACGCATATTAAGAAGATGAATGAAATGATAAAATTATTTATAATAATGCCATTAAATATAGATAGAGAATTAGAATAAGAAAAGTACGAGATATTTAATGTTACGGGTATAATAGAAAAATATGTGTAAAAGTTTGGTTATTAAAGAAAAATAGACATTTAACATGGAACTACCCAAAATAATAAAAAAGACTTTTATCAAAGAACGGAGGGAGTGTAAAATTAAAGCAAAAATATAATTATCAAACAGATTTTTGTTTTAATTAAGTAAAAATAAACAACCAAAATAGAAAGCAAACAGATATCAAACGAATTGTAAATTTAGCAAGGCTCGTAATGTTATAGGGCTGGGAACAATTGGGCCCACTGTCCAAAAAAACAATAAGTCTACGTCCGTCGACCGCTTTCTTTCGATCGGGTTAGTGACCGGTCGGAATCATTATTATTTTTTATTTTTATTTTTTGATTTTGATTATTAAATAATTAATATGATTTATTGAAACTGAAGTTTTTACAACATGCAGTGATTTTAGTGTCATTTGGATACATGTAAAAAATAGGGTTGTACAGTCTATGCAACCCTATTTTTTATATGTATCCAAATAATACCTAAATCACATTAGTTATTTAGTAGTCAAAAGCAAAAAAAAAAAATTAAAAAAATTCCAACCGGTCACTAATCCGGTCGGTAGAAAGTGGTCGGCGTAGAATGACTAAAAAAAACAATTGCATCTTTAATTCTTAAATTATTTTACGGCATAAAAATATGAAAATTAATATTTTTACATGATTTTTTGATATTACATGAAAATTATCGATATAGATCTTATGGCAATAGTTTTTATAGTCACTATACATTTATTGCGACACTTTTCAGGTAAAAATATCAAAAAGTCATGTAGAGATATTAATTTCCTAAAAATATTTAAAGTTTTGTTTTAGAGGGGAGGAAAGAGAATATAAAGCTATTCTTTCCAAAAAAATAAATAAATAAAACTGACAAGCCCTTGGTAGTAATTTAAGAATTAAAGATGCAATAGTTTTGGGAGTTTACATGTCGAATCAAAATTTATTATGGTTCGTCTTTTAAAATTCAATTTCTACCTTTCCCCGTTACAATACAATATTGTAACTAAAGGCCTACTTTTGTTGGGCCGGATTCTAGCCGATCTTCGATTCTACGGCCCAAGTTAGTGAGTTACAAAGTAGGTTGCATCTATATATCTATTATATAAAATTAGCTCCCCTGCTTTATTATTTTTATGGTAATTTAATTATTTATTCGCCGACTTTATATATTAGTAAAATAGAAAATGAGGTTATTTGCGGGACAGAGGTGATAATTAATAAGATTTGGGGAGTTTTTTCTCGTGTCCAAAAATACTGGATTTGAGGAGAACTCCTATATTTTTGGAGAGCTCCCCACCTAAATCTTTTTTTTTTCTTTTTTTGTTTTCTATTGTATTATAATATTTTATTTTCTCTTTTTTAGTGTGAGAATTTTTTAAGAGCACGAATGTATAAATATATAGATTATTTAAATTTGAGTGTGTTGTTATTGTGTCGACTTATTCTTTAATTATTCGTATTGAATAACGGCTCATAATCACATCATATATGTATATTCTATTACTAATATTTTCGAAATATTACTATTTTTAAGAGTAGCTATTGCTATGATTAGTTTTTTTTTTTATTTGAATTAATTATCTTTTTAATTCGTCTCATTATAATATTGAATAATACTACTATCACAAAAAATTGTTCACATACCGCTCACATAATATTGGTATGGCCTACATGACTTGTGCTGTACATGGGTCATATCAATATGCATGTGAGTGATTTTTATGTGATAATATACTTATTCTATAATATTTTTATCTTTCATAATAGATCATCATCTATAGGGATATCCTATGTGTGAGACCCCAGATTTTATCAATAAAAATTTAAATTTTGTCGAAATAATTTTTAATATTATGGTGTGAATTTGAGATAATATTATAGTTGTGGGTAGTATTTATAAATTTTTGCAAAGTATGCAGTGGTTATATTATATTCGATTGGTTAGGGGAATATTCGGTTTAGCGGGGAATATTAAATGCAACTACTCAATCATTGGTGGACCCTAATGTAATTATCATCGGATTGAGAAAACGACAAAAATATTTTATTGAAATAATTGGCGGAAGTTTTATCGTTGATCTTGTTGAACTACTCGGTATTAAAAGAAATACGATGTACGTGTGGTTGCGTAGTAGACATGCGCGGTATTGATTATTGATGTTTATGTGAAAAGTCATTTCGGTTTGATTCCATTATCAGCCGATTAATAATATGAATTATTATAGCGATAATGACGTTTTGTTTTATTCGTATTATTAAGCGTAATAAAAGCGAAACATCTTTTATATAAAATGAATACTTTAATAAAGTTATTACATAAATAGAATATATTATATTTTATTATGTATAGTGTTGCGTAGTGTTTTGCGTAGTGTTGCGTAGTGTTTGCGTAGTAAAATGTTTTTATATAAATAGAATATATTATATTTTATTTAAAAGATTTTGCTTTAAATATGGACCGTCGATTAAAGTAAATCAATCCTGATAGTTCATGGATTAATTACTATCATTCTATTTTCCTATAAATAGAAAGTTTCATTCCTTCATTATTTTCTTTACGAATTAATTTGAAACTACAGAGATAAATTATAGAGAGAAGGTATAGAGAGAAAATCATAGAGAAAGAAGAAGAGTAATGCAGTGCACTATTCTTTGATATCCAGGTGTGTTTTTACGGTAAGGATATTATTCTTTTATATTCATGAAGAGAAGCTGTTGTTATTCCATTTCTTATTATTACATTGGAATAATCGTGTATCTGTGAATACCCTATACTTGGTGACATTCTTCTATTATTACATTGGAACATCTTATGTCGTGTGTTTTTACAGGGGACTGGTTAAATCTTTATTATTATTACTGTTTGAATATCACATGCGTGTGTTTTACACGGACTGGTTCCATTTTTTTTATTAAAGTATTTATTATTACATTTGGAATATATCGTATGCGTGTGTTTTACACGGGACTGGTTCCATTGTTTATTATTCAAACATTTATTATTCTGGTTGGATCATCTCATCGATTGTGAATTTCACCCGACTGGTTAGTTATTATTATTACATTGGAATAACTCGCATACATCAATCGCATGCATGGTGATTTCTTTTGTTATTCCATTCTTTATTATACCCGGTTGGTTGAATCTTTGACTTTATATCTCCATGAAATTAGTGGAATATCTACGATATTCAAGGCTTCATCCAAATATCTTTTCATGGAAATATTCTTCCGATCATTCTTGAATTTTACTCTACAAAACAAAGATATCTTGTTGACAATTTGGACGTTAATAATTCCTAGAAAATTAATTCTTGAACTTGTTTTATTGAATTCTTATATCATTGTCATCATCCATGTTTATATTATGTTGAAAGTTATCTTTGGCTTACGTGCGTAGATGAACTTAGTATGATTATGAATTGGGTTCATTCGATATAATCATGGCTTGATATAAATGATGTGACAAAAGTCCTCGATGGCCTATAATGCGATGGTGGATAGTTTTGGTATGATTATGACCGGGGGTGATTCGGTATAGTCGTGACCATTGATAATTTGATGAAAATCCTCGACCGTAGTACGAGGGATGATTAGATATTGTGGTTTATTCATTAAAATGAGTCTCAATTTATAACGATGATAAAAACCTTTTAAATCAAAAGATAGTAGATTTTATTTTCTACTTAACTATTTTAATGGATCGCTTATTCATTCATTGATTAAACTTGTTGTCTATTGTATTTTATCGGTTTAACTTTGTTGAAGGCTAATGATAATTTATTCTGCATTATCTTAGTCATAATATTTCTTCTTGGGCTAGTTGAGCTCACCCTTTCTTTCACCGTTCTCTTACGGAAATGAGAACATAATTTGAGACAGTCGGGGAGCGGAGTAATGGTCGAGAGGATAGCATTAGTAGTCCTTACTATTACGTGAAATAGTGTGATAATAGTTGTAATGAGGACTCCTTTTGAGTTTGTATAATATCTAGTAGACAATATTTGTATTCAAACTTACGGTTTATGTCAGATTATTGTACCTACAGTTATGTTAAGTAAGTTGTATTTGAATTTATGTACCATGTAAGTGGCGACCCAAGATGGGTGGCGTATACCTAATTTTGGGGGCGTCACGGTTGGTATCGAGCTTAGGATATGATCCACAGCTAAGATGCGAGATAAGAACTAGGAGGGGGAGGCGGGAATTCCTTCGTTAGTATGATCTACCTAAGTTTATTTGTTATTTAATTGGTCGGTCAAAGTATAGGGATAATATTTGATATATTAATTAACCCTTGTGTTGAGGCGGTGTTTGGAAATGGCAATTTGAAAATATTCACAATGGAGTGAATGTGGTAGTTGTGACACCTTTAATCACTAATCATGTTAATGCGAAGGTCGAGACGAGGAACAAATTAGAGATATCCACGTAGTGAATGAAGAACTAATTGTTGCACCGAGCTAGTTCTGCAGAGGTAGCGGTGAGAGTGAGGAAGAAGAGGAAGAAGAGGAAAAAGAGGAACACGAGGAGAATTGGTTAGAAGAAGTTTATGATCAAAACTTAGAATTACAAAATCGTGTTCGTGAGCTAGAAGAACGAGTTGAAGAACGACAAACGGTCGTGGAACAAAGGGATACAACAATTCAAAATTGTGTTACCCGATATGTGATGCTCGAACAAAATCACGCTTTGGCGGTGTAAGATATTAAAGTTAGAATCGAGAAATTTAAAATCAAAGATCGAAAGAAGAAATAAGCGAGCGAAGGAGAATAGGCGATGCATGGGTAAAAGGCGCACAACAACGTTGATAGTGTAGAAAAAGGCGTCCAGATCAATAAAGCGAAATAGATGAAATGGACTTTGCTTTTTGGACAATGAATGGAGAGAACCCAACATCGAATTGAATTACCCGCATGCATAGCGGTCAACCCGAATTCGATATGGATCGGGAGAATAATGATTCAAATCATGGATCGGGGAATGTGAAGAAGCACTTAAGGGTGGAATGTACCTATAGTAAAAAGTCAAACTTCGGTAATTTAAGCTAGGCGTTTGTTGAGAAACACGAGCGAAGTTATTACGAGGTAAATTAATTATAAATTAATCGAAGTCTATACTTTATTCGATACAAGTTCTACCCACTCTTTTATTCTACCTAGTCGTGTTCAATGTTTAAATTTGACTCTGGAAAAATTAGACTTTGATTTATCTATTGAAACTTCGTTGGGAGAAACCTTCGTTACCTCCCTTTGTTTATTAATCTTTTTGTTTCAAATAAACACTTTCACGTTACCTGTCGATCTTATCTCTTTGAAAATACTTGCCTTTGAGGTAATTTTTGAAAACGATTGATTAATTACTCGTTATTCTTTTTGTAAGGTTGTTAGCTTTCATATTCCTAACCAACTGTTATACTTAATTCAAAGTAACCAAACCCTAAAGTTAATCTTTGTTATATCAAGCCATAAATAAAGAGCCCCGATCCTTTCGTTGTTGACTTCCTTGTGTGGAATGCACCGAAGCCAGACTTTCTGTAGGCAACGTTGTGAATGACGATGACAAGTTGATAGGTATCATTGTGAGGTCTTATCCAGGTTATGGGATAGAAGTCACAGTTTGGTATTAATGTGACGTCTTATCCAAGTCTTGGACGAGAAGTGAGTTTTGAATGATATTTCTATCATTAATAAATTTCTTGGCGTATTCTTGAAGATTTCTAGCCTACCCTAGAGCGTGAAATCGAATTTTGTATTTACCCCGAAGATAAAAACCCATTTCTTAAACCCTCAAATATTTCTTCAACTAAAAGGATGCATTTTACGAGGATTATGATGAAAGTCATAATAAAAGCATTGGACTAATGAAAATCATGGGTATTCGTGGTATTAGTAAGTGTTATGATGAGTTATGTTGGTTAGTATGTGAAAACATGAAAGTTTCTTAGAAATCACAAAGAGTTAAAAACCAGATTTTGGTGAAAAAAGTAACATGAAATTCAATTGACCAAATCTCCTATTATATTTTGAATTTTTGAGTGTGGTCAAGTCCTAGAGTTAGATCTATGAGTTACCTAACTAATCCAAGTGGAATTACTAGAAAAGGTGTCGTAGATTTTTGTGTGGACTGATTTTAGCAAAGGAGTGCAAAGCTGCAAAAATCAAAAAAAGCTGCTGCCATGATTTTAGACGGGCTGTTTCGGCCACTTAAATTATGAGAAAAATTCTGGCCTTTTGGGACATGAAGGTATATGGTATAAAGTACCTCCTGTCCAAAAATGAGCTCATTCGACTTAAAATGAGCAAGTTATGACTATTTCAATATTTAGGTTTTCCGATTAAAACGCTATAACTAGGAGTTCTATAACTCCGATGACCATGAAATTTAAACTGGAGGCTCACATTAACATGTGTAAGGTCCTGCCAAGATTTGGAAATTTTGGAGTTAAACTTGAGGTAGCAAATTTCTTAAGGAATTAATTAGAAATTGATTTTTGAAAATAGTAAATGAATTTTAAAAATTCGAGAAAATATATTTTCATTATGGGACTATATTATGCTAAATCCCAGAAAAGAAATATTTTTGGACTGATTTGGTATTTTCATGAAAATAGTTTAATTCTGAACATATGAGTTAAATATGTTATGTGAAGTAACAAAGTTGAAAATAGGATTTTATGGCTAGAGAATCCTATATGTAGTATATGTATATTTTTTTTATGAGGATTTGATAATTGGTGATGATATCTTATGAGTATGGCATTTTGAATGATTAAATGCATTATATGGTAAAAGCGTAAACAATTAAGATAAATTGTTTATAAATTTAAGAAGTGATTAAAATATTATTATAATATTATTGATATTAGATTATGAGATTATTAATTGATTGATAACATGGGGATATTCTTGAATCCTGGATAAATTATATTATAAATGTTTAATATTTATCTTTTATCTCATTTGATTTATTCTTTATATCATTATCCTCGTGTTTATATTATGTTGAAAGTCATACGTGGCCTATAGTGCGTAGATGGACTTGGTATGATTATGACCGAGGATTGTTTCGGTATAATCATAACCGTAATTGAAAACTACGATTATTGTGGCGCCCCAAAATTAGGTATACATCACCCATCTTGGGTAGTCGGATACATGGTACGTAATTTAAATCTGACTTACTTAATATAAGCGTGGTGTACAATACGACATAAAGCGTGAGTTTGAATACAAATATTATCTACTAGATATTATACAAACTCAAAAGGAGTCCTCATTACAATTATTATCACACTTTATTTCACGAGAATAGTGAGGACTACTAATGCTATCCTCTCGGACCATTACTCCGTTCCCAGGCACTCGTCCCAATTTATATTCTCATTTCACGAAGAGAACGGTGAAAGAAAGGGGGGAGCTCAACTAGCCCGAAAAAAATATTATGACTAAGATAATGCAGAATAAATTATCATTAGCTTCTTCAACAGATGTTAAGCGATAAAATATAATAAACATCAAGTTTAGCTGCACAAGAACAAGCAATCCATTAAAAGAGTCAAGTAGAAAATAAAATCTACTATATTTTATGATTTAAAGATTTTCATCATCTTTATAGCCGAGACTCGACTTTAATAAATAATCCACATCATCGAATCACCCCGCACTATGGCCGATGATATTCTTTAGTATCACGACCACAATTATTCATACCTTCTTGGAAAAAAGTTGTGTGTATTCATTAATGGTCATGATCATGCCAACAATTGTCCCATGAATGCACTACTACTAATCGAGGATTTTTACCACATCATTTGTAACATTACGGTCATGATTACACCGAATAGTCTCTCGTCATAATCATACCAAGTCCATCTATGCACTACAAAAGCCATGAGATGACTTAAAAAAAATATAAACATGAGGATGATGACAATGATATAAGAATTTAATAAAACAAGTTCAAGAATTATTTTATCCAGAATTATTAACGTCCAAATTGTCAATATGATCTTTGTTTTGTAGAGTAAAATTCAAGAATGATCGGAAGAATATTTCCATGAAAGATCTTGGATGAAACGCAAATATCGAGGATATTCTACTAATTTCATGGAGTATAGAAAGTCAAAGTTTTAACCAACCGAGTATAATAAAGAATGAAATAACAAAAGAAATCACCATGCATGCGGTACTTGGCAGAGGCAAAGTTATTCAACAGAATAATAATAATAACGGAACCGGTCGGGTGAAATTACACGCAAGCCAGGATGTTCCAACAGAATAATAAAGATGGAACCAGATCCGGTGTAAAATACACGAGATTGGATATTCCAACAGAATAATAAAAAGCGGAACCCGGTCCGGTGTAAAACACCATGAACAAGATGTTCCAAGAATAATAAAAAAGCGGAACCGGTGGGTGTAAACACACGCACAGGATGTTCCAACAAAATAATAATAAAGAGCGGAACCGGTCCGGTGTAAAAACACTGAGATGAGGATGTTCCAATGAGAATAATAGAAGAATGTCACCAAGTATAGGGTAAACCACGTATATACAAGTTATTCCAATGTAATAATAAGCAATGGAATAACAACAGTTCTCTTCATGAATAAGAAAGAATAACACCCCTTACTTTTGGTAGGAGATTGAATCTGCAGTAGTGTAGTAACAAAATACTCTTCTTCTTTCTCTCTTATTCTCTCTATACTTCTCTCTCTAAAGCTTGAATGAATTCGTGAAAATAATGAAGCACTAGGCCTCTATTTATAGAAGATTTCTAGCTTAGCACCTACCATGTGAAAAAGCGAGTGGCTCGACGATTGGTGATGTGAAAAGAAAAGTGGTTCGAAACTTGTAATGTGAAACGACAAGTGGTTCGGACGCTTGTAATGTGAAACGACAAGTGGTTCGGCCGCTGTAATGTGAAGCGACAAGTGGTTTGGACGTCGGTAAAGGTAATTACTATTGACGAAGGTAATTACTTATTCACGAGGGTAATTACTATCGATCGCGAAGGTAAATACTATTCGACGAAGGTAAATACTATCGATTGACGAAGGTAAATACTATCGACGAAGGTAATTACTATTCACAAAGGTAATTACTATTGATGAAGAGACTCTTAGATGATGACATATGGGCCCCCATAAAATAATCAAACTTACCACAAACGTCTCATAATGGACTCTTTATATACATTAAGGATTGAATAAATATTACCACAAATCATTTTATTTTTAATCAACACATTTTTAATCTTTCAACAATTATTAATCATTTATAACTTGTCGTCTCAATTACTAATATAACATATTATACGAGATGATAATTGTGATAATAATTGAATCAATAATATAAGAGATATGATGCGGCCAATTATTGTAGTAATAATTGAGCATACCGAGTGACTTCTCACGTAAGCATCAATAATCAATACCGTGTGCTACTATGCAACCACGCCAGACGTATTCTTGTATTTTTTATCTTAGGGTAGTTCAACGGTTTTAATTCAGTAACACCTCGCCAAGTTATTTTTATAAAATATTTTTGTTGTTTTCTCAATCAGGCAATAATTACATTGTGGGGTCCACCAATGATTGAGTAGTTATGCGAATATTCCCTAACAAAAAAGAATATTCCCAGACCAAACGAATATTTTATAACAATTTGCATACTTTGCAAAATTTATAAATATTACCCACAACTAAAACATTATATCAAATTTATTCCATAATATTCAAAATAATATTTATAGAAAATCATCTTTATTTATAATAATAGGGGTCTTACAACCTCCCTTCTTATGAAATTTAGCCCCTCGAAATTGTGGTACGATACACTGGTATGTCGAAGAGGTAAGGATACCTTGATTTCATTTTGATTCTAACTCCCAAGTCATTTTCTCAACATCGTGGTTCCTCCACAAAACTTTGACTTGAGGTATAACCTTGAGCGTAGAATATGTTCCTTCTTATCCAAAATTTGAGCAGGAACCTCTTCATACGTCAAATCTTCCCATTATTTCGTGGGTTTCTAACTCAATAATATGGTTCGGGTCTTTCACATATTTACGTAACATGGATATGTGAAAAAGCGTTATGAACACGAGACATACTTGGCGGTAGAAAGCGAGTCTATAAGCCACGTTCCTACTCGATCGAGGATTAAAATGGACCGATGAATCGAGGATTGAGTTTTCCTCTCTTTCCAAATCTTGTAACTCCTTTCCATGGAGCAACTCTTAATAACACATGATCTCCTATATCGAATTCCACGTCCTTTCGATGAAGATCAGCATAACTCTTTTGTCGATTTTGTGAGGTTTTTATACGTTGTCGGATCATTTGAATCTTTTTTTAGTAATGTCGTACCAACTCCGGTCCCAACAACGTTGCTTCACCCACCTCATCCCAAAGATCTTTGGAGAACGACACTTTCTTTCCATACAACGCCGAATGGAGCCATGCCAATACTTGCTTGATAAGCTGTTGTTGTAGGAAAACTCCACCAATGGTAAGAACTTGTCCCAACTCCTTGAAATCAAGGACACGAGTCTTAATAGATCTTCAAGAGTTTGAATAGTCCTCTCCATCGTCCGTCAAGATCCGAGGATGATATCCGAAGCTAAATAGTAAGTCTGTGCCCATAGCTTTTTGCAAACTAACCCAAAATCGTGAAGTGAATCTTGGGTCTCGATCGAGAAACTATGGATCTTAGGCATACCATGCGATCTTACAATCTCGTTTATGTACATATCTGAGCAAGACGTTCAAGTGTATAAGTTTCTCATATCGGTAAGAAATGAGCGGACTTGGTCAATCTATTAACAATGACCCAAATCGCATCAATGCCTTGAGAAACCTTAGGAAGACCCGTTAGCTTGAAATCCATGGTAATGTGCTCCCACTTCCATTCTAGAATTTCAAGTGGTTCTGATGGACCTTTTGGTACTTGATGCTCCGCTTTAACTCATTGACAAGTTAGACACCTTGAGATAAACATAGCTATCTCTCTCTTCATATTGCTCCACCAAAATGTATGATGAATATCATGATACATTTTGGTACTCCCGAGATGGATTGCAAATGGTGTGTTGTGCGCCTCCATCATGATATTATACTTTAAATCGGTCGTTAGGAACACAAAGTCCGGAGTTGACTCAAGTATTCCTTCTTCATCGATTCTTGCTTCGGCGTAGCACCTTCTTGCACTTTCTTCTTCATACGCATCGCTCCGTGTCGTAGCTTGAAAGCGACTTTAACTTTATCGATTAAAGTCGGTTCTACTCAGTATACTCGCTTATCATCACATGCGTCCACCGAGTCTTTAACTCTATCTTCATCCTTTGCAAGTCACAAAATGGGCCTTTGCGTTGACAATATCGCTTTTCGTACTTGCATATGATTTTCTACTCAATCGTCACTACCACGTTCGCTTTTCCAGGATGGTATTGGATGGTATGATCATAATCTTTCAACAGTTCTAGCCAACGTCGTTGTCGCATATTGAGTTCCTTTTGAGTGAAGAAATATTTGAGGCTTTTATGATCCGTAAAGATCTCCACTTTCTCCCCATACAAGTAATGCCTCCAAATTTTAAGTGCAAAGACAACATCTGCCAACTCTAGATCATGAGTAGGATAATTCCTCTCATATTCTTTGAGTTGTCGCGAGACATAGGCTATAACTTTTCCATGTTGCATGAGAACACATCCCAACCCTTTGCAGAAGCATCATCATGAGATGACAAATCCGTCCGAGCCGGATGGTATTGTCGAGCAGTCTTTGAAATAAGTCTCCTCTTGAGTTCTTGAAAACTCCTCTCACATTCTTCGCTCCAACCGAACTTTGTATCTTCCGAGTCAATTTCAGTCGATGGAGTAGCGATTAGAGAAAATCCTTCCACGAATCTCCGATAATAACCAATTTAAACCGAGAAAGCTACGACTTGATCCATCGATTTAGGTTGTTCCCACTTTGAATAGCTTCAATCTTTCTTTGGGTCAAGCAGATATTCCATGACTTGATACCACGTGCCAAGGAATGCTACTTCTTCTTGAGCCGAACTCACATTTCTTCAACTTGGCATAAAGCTTATATTCACGAAGCTTTTGAGTGTCGACCTCAATTGTTGCTCATGATCTTCACGGCTTTTGGAATAAATAAGGATGTCATCAATAAAGACAACCACAAAGTGATCTAAATATTCCTTGAATACTCGGTTCATCATATCCATGAAGGCGGCGAGGAGCATTAGTCAATCCAAAGGACATGACTAGAATTCATAATGCCCGTCTGGGGAGTTCGAAAGCCGTCTTTGGAATATCGTGATTCTAATCTTCAATTGGTGATATCCGGAATGAAGATCAATCTTTGAAAAGAATTTGGCTCCTTGCAATTTGGTCAAACAGGTCATCAATACGTGGCAATGGATACCTATTTTGATGGTGACATGATTCAACTCTCGATAATCAATACAAAGTCGCATACTCCCATCTTTCTTCTTCACGAATAGAGCAGAGCACCCCAAAGAGAAGTACTAGGGACGAATAAAGCCAAGGTCTAACAATTCCTACGGTTGGGTCTTTAACTCACGAAGTTCAATAGAGCTATTCGATATGGGGCTTTGGAAATAGGTTTTGTCTGGGTTTAAGGTCGATACAAAATTCAATTTCACGCCCGGGGTAGAACCGGGGAAGTTCTTGAGGGGGAATACGTCAGAAATTTATTAACAATAGAAATATCGTTGAAAAGCGGCGTATTTTTGTTTAAATCTGTGACATGAGCTAAGAAAGCTTGACATCCATTTTTCAATAAATGAATAGCTTTATGGCTTGAGATGACCGTGATTGATTTTAATGGTTTGGTCGTTTGAATTCGCATAATAGGTTGATTAGGAATATGAAAGCTAACAACCTTACGAAAACAATCAATTTTTGCATGACAAGTAGTTAACCAATCAATCCCTAGAATCACGTCAAATGCAAGTATTTTTAATGAAATAAGATCGACAGGTAATGTGAGGGTACCGATTTGAACCAAACAAGACTTATAAACAGTGGATGAAATGAAGGTTTCTCCCAACGGAGTTTCCATAGATAAGTCAAAGTCTAATTTCTCCGAGTCAAATTTAATCGATGAGTATAAGTAGGAGAAATAAAAGAATGGGTAGAACCCGGTATCAAATAAAGTATAGACTTCATTAGAGTTTATGATAAGCTTACGTGATGACCTCATTTGGATTTCTTGCTCTTTGGGAGGTCACAACAAACTTCTCCCTTGACCTTCTGGGTTTTGACTTTTACGGGAATGACCTTTGGTGCCTCCATCCCTATTGAATTTGTCTTGATGGCGACAAAATCGAGCTAAGTGACCTTCTCTTCCACAATTATAACATGCTTTGGACTGGCATGGCGCAGTTTTGGTGATGTGTCCCTCTCCTCCTCATTTGAAGCATATGATAGGTGGTCTTTCTCCTTCCTTAACAACGGGTCTTTGGTCTGGCGACGTCTTTTCCATCATTGTTGAATCTCCTTTTCTTGAAATGTCCATTCTTATTGTTTTTACGATTACCACCGAAGTGGTTACCATATCTCCTTTATTGATTCCCTCCACGCTTGTTGTCACCGCTCGATGACTACTACCATTTGGTATTATAATTTTTAAATTTACCGCTTCTCTTTTAGTTCGTTGACTCATTATCGCGCTCCACTAATCGAGCCCTATTTACAACATCTGAATACAAACACGGTTTATGAGAAATAAGATGTTCGACGTATCTCCCGCTTCAAACCTCTTAAAACATTCGCGCCATTCTCTCTTCATTATCCACCAAGTGGGGAATGGCGTGATAACTCCGCAAATTTTGCCTCGTATTGCGACACGGTCATATTGTTTTGTTCCAACTTGATAAACTCCACCTCCTTCATGTGGCGAATACTTTCAGAAAAGTATTTATCGTTGAAGAGCTCCTGGAACTTCTCCCAAGATATCTTTAAGACAATGAGGTTGAGTACAATTCTACCGATTCCCACCAAGAATGTCACTCCTCCATGCAACATAAAGGCGCGAAGAAGGAACCTTTTGCTCCTCGAGCATCCCAAGACATCAAATATCTTGGTAATCTGCTTTATCCATGCTTCCGCTTGAAGTGGTTTTGGCTCTCCTTAAACTCCGGTGGTCCCGGCTCCTTGAATTGTTTAGCGGTGACCGCCCGAGAGTTTTCCGTGTTTCCACCAACGTTTTGGACAAGAGTCATTTCTCTACTTTCTTTGTTGCATAAATTGCATAAAGCCTCCGAACATTTGATCATTCATCATTTGGTCGGTGTGTTGTTGTTTAGTATGAGGATTGTCGCCTTCACGATGCACATTATCCACGATTATTGATATGTGGTGAATCAACGATCGTCTGCGCTCCATTCTTATTCTCAACATTCTCGGATGTCATTTTCGACATCGCCACAAAACAAAAGGTTAATTGACATGTAACAAATTATCCCTATTTTCGACCAACCAATAAAATAAAGACATAAACTTAGGTAAGTCATACTAGCGAAGGTATTCCCCGTCTCCCTCCTCCTAGTACTATTCTCACATCTTAGCGGGGATCATATCCTAAGCTCCGATACCAACCGTGACGCCCCAAAATTAGGTATACATTGTGGCGCCCCCAAAATAGGTATACATCACCCATTCGAGTTGTCAATACATGGTACGTAAACAACTACAACTTTATTATTACAACAAGAAAGCGTGAGTTTAAATACAAATATTATCTTCTAGACAATATCTATACTCAAATAAATCCTCATCACATTTATTGATACATTATTTTACAAAAATGGTGAGGACTACTAAACAACTCTCTCTAGAACCTTCATTCCATACCCAGACTCGCACTCGCTATATTCTCGCCTCGATAAAAAATGGAACAAAAAGGAAAAGGGTGAGCTCAACTAGCTCAAGAAAGAATATTATGACTAAGATAATATACAACAAATTACCGTTAGTCTTCAACAGGAAAAATCTAATAGAATCTGATGAACAACAAATTTTAAATCAATATTCGCAATGAAATAATAATTCATTAGAAGAGTTAAGTAGAGAATGCAAACTACTATCTTCCATGTATGAATTTAAAAGTTCATCGTCTATCTTTTATCCTCGTAACATCAATCAATATATATCCGGAATCACATATTCATCTTTGCACTACTGAGCCAAAGATATTCATCGATTAGTCATGTTCATCTAAACACTGCTCATCTTTTGACTACTGAGTGCCAAAGATATTCTTCAGAAATCATTCATCTTTGCACTACGGGCCAAAGATATTCCATAATATCATCATTTAAGATGAAGATGATGAAAAATATTTTCTGTAAACGAATCCGGTGAAACAAAATGACAAGGATTAAGGATTAAGGATTCGTACTTTATTTTATTCACGTCCAAAAATACCTCAAAAATAATCATAGTGGTATAAAATTCAAGAATGATCAAAACATGGATACAATCAAAGCTAGTATCCAGAATAGATATTTTGGACGAAAAGAAAAATTTTCATTTTTCGATGAATGAATAGTCAGTGATTAAGTGAATAGTGTCGATACGTGAATAGTCTTTGTATCGTGAATAAGTAACTCAAACACCATTCCAAATTTGATAAAACTTCAGATCAATATTTCAACATAATGATATTGAAGAAATAATATCATTACAAAAAAAATAATATCCCTTACCTCGAAAGATCAAGACTTTAAATTTGAAACACAGGATATAAAGCTATGACTTGAACTTGCAAGAATAGCAATACTCAAATTATACTCAAAATACTCACAAGAATACGCTCGATAATATAGAGAGAAAACTTCAGATTTCGGTGTGATTTTCAATTCTAACCTAAGCACCCTATTTATAAGAAATTGCTTAGAACACTAAAAGTTAGAAAATTTAATATAATATTAATATATTATATATAAATTCCTACGCACACAATCTATGATCTGAATTCAGCCATGCTTGACAACAAATAAGTCTACCAAACAAATCAAAACGTTTTTATTATTTAAAATATTTAAAACCTACAAAATCAATTATTCGTGAATTTCGAACATCAATAATTCATAATAAATAGCCTTTTATCAGAAAATTTGAATCTCCTGAGTTTTTATAGGAAATTCAATTCTCTACAACTTTCTGAAGAAAGTTTTTCCAAATTCCAAGCGTAAATTGGACCGAAATACACAAACAGACGATTTTCACTGTGCTATAATCAAATTTCGATTCAATAAATGGGGTCCACCAAACATGTTTAACATGTTTTAAATATTTATTGCAACAAAAATACTCTTCCTCCTCAGATACTCATATATCCCACTTTCATTGTAAAAATATCATCATTATTATATTATTAAAATATAATAATACATTATCTTATCGAAAAAGATAAAATTTCAATTTTCAATAATTGTCACATTAAAATTTTCTCCATCTATATCCACATAAAATCAATATTTTCCTCATCATATGAATCAATAATTAATTAGTCACAAATAATATTACGTAATCACAATATGTGACGAGTGCGGTTCAGGAGAAGAGGGCTTTCCAATAAGAATTTCTCTTCTTTGCGCAAGCAATTAGGTGACCAAACCTCTCCTTAGGCAGAACTTTTTAGACATTGCCAATAATGTTATCTAATAATATTATTAGGATAATATGAATTATTGCTTCGATAATGAAAAATATTGTGTAATGACAATTATTGAAACAACAAAGAATATAAAATATCAACGCAAAGAATTATTGAATCAATAAAATAAAATCTTTAAGCGATAATTCATCGTAACCATTATCGAGTAGTACCTTCTTACGTAAGAATCAATAATTGGTGCAATCCGTAGTGTCATCGTGTTTTTGTGTTTTATTTTAACAAGATTATTTTCTGAATAACTACGCCAAGTTATTTTTAAACAACTTATATTTGTCGTTTTCTTCATCCAATCGCTTTCAGTTATGCATGGGACCACACATGGGCTGGCTACTAGCGTGCGCGAATATTCTTCCGACAAGATCACGAATATTCCACGACCAAACGAATATTCCCCGACAACAATGAATATTTTATAACCACTTGCTTATTTTGAAATATTTGCGTATTTACCCCTAACTATCCACATTAATCACATCGACCCTTACTATTTCAAAATAATAAATAGAGAAAATTAAATTTCATTAATAATAAGTTGGGGTCTTACATACATCACCCATCTTGGGTAGTCAAATACATGGTACATGTAATTTAAATACAACTTACTAATATAAGCGTACGTGGTACAATACGACATAAGCGTGAGTTTAAATACAAATATTATCTACTAGATATTATACAAACTCAAAAGGAGTCCTCATTACAATTATTATCACTTTATTTCACGTAATAGTGAGGACTACTAATGCTATCCTCTGGACCATTACTCCGTTCCCAGGACTCGTCCCAAACTATATTCTCATTTCAAGAAGAACGGTGAAAGAAAGGGTGAGCTCAACTAGCCCAAGAAGAAATATTATGACTAAGATAATGCGAATAAATTATCATTAGCCTTCAACGATGTTAAACCGATAAAATATAATAAACATCAAGTTTAAGCTGCAATGAACAAGCAATCCATTAAAAGAGTCAGTAGAAAATAAAATCTACTATCTTATATGATTTAAAAGGTTTTCATCATTTGTTATAAATTTGAGACTCAAACTTTAATAAATAATCCATCATCATCGAATCACCCCGCACTATGGCCATGATGATATTCTTTAGTATCACGACCACAATTATTCATGCACTACGGGCCAAGAATAGTTGTGTATTCATTAATGGTCATGATCATGCCAACAACTGATGGCATGATCATGCGTCAAAGAAGATGGTTGGAATTAATTAATGGTCTGAAATATATTTTCACACAGAAGGACTTAAATATGCGTCAAAGAAGATGGTTGGAATTAATTAAGGATTATGACTGTGAGATTTTATACCATCCGGGTAAAACAAATGTGGTTGCCGATGCCATAAATAGAAAGGGTCGGGAGAAATTAACGATGTTGACTGCTCAAGAGGAGCTAATTGCAGAAATGAAGAAACTGGAATTGGAAGTGAAGTATCCTATGGAGATCGATGAGAAGCTATTTCAGATGCAATCTGGTACAACTCTACTAGATAAAGTTAAAGAGGCTCAACTTCAGGATGATGAATGCAAAAAGGTGACAAAGAAGATATCTGAAGAACCGAATCGAGATTTAAGATGGATAAGGAAGGAATCTTTGAAATTTGAGAGTAGAATTTGGGTGCTTGATCAAGATTAGTAGAGATTAAGGAAGATATTTTGAGCGAGACTCATAGTTCACGATATTCGATTCACCTTGGTAGTACCAAGAAGTACCAAGATCTTAGACAATATTTCTGGTGGCCGAATTTGAAACGTGATGTTGCAGAATGTGTTGCCAAGTGTCTGACCTGTCAGAAAGTGAAAGCGGAACATCAGAGACCGAGTGGATTGCTACAACCGTTAGAGATCCTAGAGTGGAAATGGGAACATATTACAATGGACTTCGTGGTTGGCCTTCCGAGCGACTCGGATAGGCTACTGACGCGCAGTATGGGTTATCGTTAACCGGTGACGAAATCGCACTTCCTTCCGATCAAAATAAGATTCAACTTAGATCGGTTAGCGAGGCTATATGTAAAAGAGATTGTTTTGAGCACACGGAGTTCGGTATCAATTGTTTTAGATAGGGATCCGCGCTTCACATCAAATTTTTGGAAACGTCTTCAGGAATGCATGGGTACGCAATTGCGAATGAGTACAACTTACCACCCTCAAACAGACGGGTAGAGTGAGAGAACGATTCAAACATTAGAAGATATGCTAAGAGCCTGTGTGATAGATTTTAAAAGAAATTGGGATGATCACTCACAGTTAGTAGAGTTACAACAACAAAGTTACCACGCTAGTATTGGTATCTTGCTTACGAAGCGTTATATGGCGAAAGTGCGAACTCCGCTTTCTTTGGGATGAAGTTGGTGAGAGACAATTCTTTGGGGCGTAATTGAGTACTGCAGATGCCAGAAATAGTCAAAGTGATCCGAAACACATTTGGTAGTAGCAAGTAAGATCGAAAGAAGAAATACGCTAACCCACGTCGTAAGAATATCGAGTTTGAATCAGTTAGTTATGTTTTCTTGAAGGTCTCTCCCTGGAAGGGAAAGATCAGTTCGGAAAGAAAGGAAAATTGAGCCCAAGATTTATTGGACCATTTGAAGTATTACGTAGAATCGGAGAAGTCGCGTCATTTGAGGTAGCTTTTACCTCCAAAGACTCGAGAATGTCCACAACGTCTTCCATGTGGTCGTGTTTCGACCTACAAGGCCGATTACAAGCATGTAATTGAATACGAACCCTGCGATTTTGAGAAAGACTTATCTTACGAAGAAATCCTCATCCAAATTGTTCAAATGAAAAGAACAAGTTCTCGAAATAAAGTTATTCCTTCATTAAGGTAATTTGGAGAAACCACAATTTCAAGAAGCTACGTGGGAATTGAAGAGAATATGATGAAAAATTACCTCATTTATTTACTTAATTATTTGTGGCGATTCTCGGGATGTAATCTTTATAAGGGGGGAAGAATGTAACGGTCGAATTTATTGAGTCGTGATTCGAGGGTGAGTAATCCTTTTAAGGGGGGAAAGATGATAATGACGAGAATTTTGTAATTTAATTTTAATATTTTTTGAATTAAATAAATATTTTTCGATGATTTAATTATTGGATTAAATAATTATTTGATCTGATTGTGGTAGATTAATTTAATTATGTGTTACATTTATTAAATTAATGTAGAGAATATTTATTATTCAAGTATGTATTTATGTGAGCTTATTGAATTAAATGAAATATTTAATTAAGCATGATGTTATTTTAATTAATTTAATTATTAATTAGAGAGTTAATAATTTGACATTAATTATTAATGAGAAATTTAATTATGTGACTATGTGAAATTATGAGAAATTATTATATTTTATTTAAAATAAATTAAATAAGATATTGATTTATTTTATGAAGGAGTGTGACATTAATTAAACCATATGATAAAGCTTTATTAAATTAAATGGTTTTGAAATCTATTAAGCCTAGCCAAACATTGCTTTAATGGGAGTTACTAGCGAGTTGCCCACGATCAAGTTAATCGACCACTCAGTCGTCGATTCCTTTAATATATCGACGTCTTCTTTTCTTTCTTCATTATTGCTAAGTTCAGAGAGCTTTCACGAGAGATAGAATCTGAGTATTAGTTGAGAAGTCAGAGAGAAATTGATATTCATCTCTTATTAAAATCCACACTACGCTTTGGGTAATCTCCTCCTTCCCAATTTTTACTTTACGTATTTTAGTTTTCATGAAAATGGCTTTTAAAGTTTTTGGTTTAACCTCTGTAATTGGGTTAGGAGTAATGATTATGGGTTGTATGTGTGTTATGACATATCAAATCGTGTTTAATTATATATATTATGGAAACCATATCATCAAATTCATGAAAACATGTCGTATATGATTTCTACAAAATTACAGAGTATGGGTTTTGGCCTTATGGCCTTATACGTGATATTTTATGTATTGATCATATATTATCCCAAAATTTTACACTGTATGTTGTTATGCATGTTGATACGAAGAGACCAAAGTTTAAATAAACGGATTCGGTGTTATAACGAATCCGTAGTGACAATTTTCATGTTTTATTTTCAAAACCTTCAAGAACATCAAGAACAGTGGAAGTAAATATGTTGATTTTGCAAATTATGTGTCCACTGAGGATTTTTACCACATCATTTGTAACATTACGGTCATGATTACACCGAATAGTCTCTGGACATAATCATACCAAGTCCATCTATGCACTACAGGCCACAGATGACTTTAAAAAAATATAAACATGAGGATGATGACAATGATATAAGAATTCAATAAAACAAGTTCAAGAATTATTTTATCCAGGAATTATTAACGTCCAAATTGTCAATATGATACTGTTTTGTAGAGTAAAATTCAAGAATGATCAGAAGAATATTTCCATGAAAAGATACTGGATGAAATGCAAATATCAAGGATATTCTACTAATTTCATGGAGTATAAGTCAAAGTTTTAACCATTTGGGTATAATAAAGAATGGAATAACAAAAGAAATCACCATGCATGCGGTACTTGCATAGACGAGTTATTCCAACGAGAATAATAATAACGGAACGTGTCGGGTGAAATTCACACAAGCAGGATGTTCCAACAGAATAATAAAGATGGAACCGGATCCGGTGTAAAACACATGAGATAGGATATTCCAACATAATAATAAAGAAGCGGAATCGGTCAAGGTGTAAAAACACACGAGACAAGATGTTCCAACAGAATAATAAAGGCGGAACCAGTTAGGTGTAAAACACACGCATGCGAGGATGTTCCAACAAAATAATAATAAAAAGAGCGGAACCAGTCGGTGTAAAACACACGCACAGGATGTTCCAATGAATAATAGAAGAATGTCACTAAGTATAGGGTAAACCACATTATACAAAGTTATTCCAACAGAATAATAAGCAATGGAATAACAATGAGTTCTCTTCATGAATAAGAAAGAATAACACCCCTTACTTTTGGTAGGAGATTGAATATTGCAGTAGTGTAGTAACAAAATACTCTTCTTCTTTCTCTCTTATTCTCTCTATACTTTCTCTCTCTAAAGCTTGAATGAATTCGTGAAAAATAATGAAGCACTAGGCCTCTATTTATAGAAGATTTCTAGCTTAGCACCTACCATGTGAAAAGGCAAGTGGCTTGACGATTGGTGATGTGAAAAGAAAAGTGGTTCGACGCCTGTAATATGAAACGACAAGTGGTTCGACGCCTGTAATGTGAAACGACAAGTGGTTTGACACCTGTAATGTGAAACGGCAAGTGGTTTGACGTCTGGTAAAGGTAATTACTATTGACGAAGGTAATTACTATTCACAAGGGTAATTACTATTGACGAAGGTAAATACTATTGACGAAGGTAAATACTATTGATGAAGGTAATTACTATTCACAAAGGTAATTACTATTGACGAAGAGACTCTTAGATGATGACATATGGCCCCCCCCATAAAATAATCAAACTTACCACAAACGTCTCATAACAGACTCTTTATATACATTAAGGATTGAATAAATATTACCACAAATCATTTTATTTTTAATCAACACATTTTTAATCTTTCAACAATTATTAATCATTTATAACTTGTCGTCTCAATTAATAATATAACATATTATACAGATGATATTGTGACAATAATTGAATCAATAATATAAGAGATATGATGCAAAGAATTATCGTAGCAATAATTGAGCATAGGTGAGTGACTTCACGTAAGCATCAATAATCAATACCGTGTTCTACTATGCAACCACGCGTATTCTTTGTACTTATTACTTACGGTAGGGTAGTTTCAACGGTTTTAACGGTAACACCTCCGTAGTTATTTTTATAAAATATTTTTGTCATTTTCTCAATCCAAATAATAATTACATTGTGGGGTCCACCAATGATTGAGTAGTTATGCGAATATTCCCTAACAAAAAGAATATTCCCGACCAAACGAATATTTTATAACAACTTGCATACTTTTGCAAAATTTATAAATATTACCCACAACTAAAACATTATATCAAATTTATTCCATAATATTCAAAAAATAATATTTATAGAAAATCATCTTTATTTATTATAGTGGGGTCTTACAATTATCTTTGGTAGTAGGTATGGATAATTTGTGGTCGTGATACTAATGAATACACGATTATCTTTGGTAGTAGTCATGGATAATTTGTGGTCGTGATCTTAATGAATACACGATTATCTTTGGTAGTAGTGCATGAATAATTTGTGGTCGTGATACTAATGAATACACGATTATCTTTTTGGTAGTAGTGCATGGATAATTTGTGGTCGTGATACTAATGAATACACGATTATCTTTGGTAGTAGTGCATGGATAATTTGTGGTCGTGATCTTAATGAATATCCTCGGCACGTAGTGCGGGGATGATTCGATGATATGGATTAATTATTGGTGAGTCTCAAAGAATGATATATTAATTCATGGATGTGGTAAAAGTCATCTTTGGTAGTAGTGCATTGATAGACTTGGTATGATTATGACCGATGATTATTCAGTATAATCATGATCAGATGAAAAACACGAATATCCTTCGCCAGAGAAGGTGCATGGATAATTCGTGGTCGTGATACTATTAAGTGCGTCTCAAAGATTATTGGTTTCTGAGTTGTATATCTTTGGCACAGTAGTGCAAAGATTAATTGTTAATGAATATCTTTGGTAGGATTGCAAAGATGAATTTAATGTTTTCAACGATAAGGGTATTCAAGGTATCCTCACCTCTTTATCATACAGTGTACGCACACTAATTTCGAGGGCGAAATTCCAAAAGGAGAGGAGATTGTGAGACCCGATTTTATCAATAAAGATTTAAATTTTGTCGAAATAATCTTTAATATTATGGTGTGAATTTGAGATAATATTATAGTTGTGGGTAGTATTTATAAATTTTGCAAAGTATGCAAGTGGTTATATTATATTCGATTGGCCTACGAATATTCGGTTTAGCGAGGAATATTCGTACAACTGGCTCAATCATTGGTGGACCCTACAATGTAATTATTGTTTGATTGAGAAAACGACAAAAAATATTTTATTGAAATAACTACGGAAGTTTTATCGTTGATATTGTTGAACTACTTTGGTATTAAAAGTAAGAATACGTGTGGTTGATAAGTAGCACCAGTATTGATTATGATGCTTATGTGAGAAGTCACTCGGTTTGATTCCATTATTGTCGATTAATAATAAGAATTATTATAGCGATAATGACGTTTTGTTTTATTTGTATTATTAACGTAATAAAATGTAAAACATCTTTTATATAAAAGCGAATACTTTATTAAAGTTATTACATAAATAGAATATATTATATTTTATTATGCATAGTGTTGCATAGTGTTTTACATAGTGTTGCATAGTGTTTGCATAGTAAAATGTTTTTATATAAATAGAATATATTATATTTTATTTAAAAGATTTTGCTTTAAATATGGATGAGTCAGATTAAAGTAAATCAATCTGGACCGATTCATGGATTAATTACTATGCATTCTATTTTCTATAAAAATAAGCTCATTCCTTCATTATTTTCTTACTTAATTCATGAAACTCTGAAACAGAGAGAAATTATAGAGAAGCTTATAGAGAGAAAATCTATAGAGAGAAAGAAGAAGAGTATTACAAGACTTCACTACTTTGATATCCAAGTGTCTTTTTACTAGTAGAGGATATTATTCTTTTATATTCATGAAGAAGAATTGTTGTTATTCCATTTCTTATTATTACGTTGGAATAACTTTTGTATATGTGAATACCCTATACTTGGTGACATTCTTCTATTATTTCATTGGAACATCTTGTTCGTGTGTTTTACACCGGACTGGTTAAAATCTTTTTATTATTATTCTGTTTGAATATCCATGCGTGTGTTTTACACGGCACTGGTTCCATTTTATTATTCCAGTATTTATTATTACATTGGAATATCACATGCGTGTGTTTTACACCGAACACAGTTCCATTGTTTATTATTCAAACATTTATTATTACGTTGGATCATCTCGCATCGATTGTGAATTTCAATTTGACACGTTCCGTTATTATTATTCATTGGAATAACTTCGTCTATGCGGCACCGCATGCATGGTGATTTCTTTTGTTATTCCATTCTTTATTATACCCGGTTAGTTGAATCTTTAACTTCTATACTCCATGAAATTAGTGGAATATCCTTGATATTTGCGCTTCATCCATATCTTTTCATGGAAATATTCTTACGATCATTCTTGAATTTTACTCTCTAAAAACGATTATCTTGTTGACAATTTGGACGTTAATAATTCCTAGATAAATTAATTCTTGAACTTGTTTTATTGAATTCTTATATCATTGTCATCATCCATGTTTATATTATGTTAAAAGTTATCTTTGGCTTACGTGCATAGATGAACTTAGTATGATTATGACCAGGGTTCATTCGATATAATCATGGCTTGATATAAATGATGTGACAAAAGTCCTCAGTGGCCTGTAATGCAGTGGTGGATAGTTTTTGGTATGATTATGACCAGGGGTGATTCGGTATAGTCATGACCATTGATAATTTGATGAAAATCCTTGACCGTGGTACAGGGATGATTAGTTATTGTGGTTTATTCATTAAAGCTGAGTCTCAGCTATAATAGTGATGAAAAACCTTTTAAATCATAAAAGATAGTAAATTTTATTTTCTACTTAACTCTTTTAATGGATTGCTTATTCCGCTGTAGTAAAACTTGTTGTCTATTGTATTTTATCAGTTTAACACTGTTGAAGGCTAATGATAATTTATTCTGCATTATCTTAGTCATAATATTTCTTCTTGGGCTAGTTGAGCTCACCCTTTCTTTCACTTTATTCTCTTGAGAAATGAGAATATATGTGGCGCCCCAAAATTAGGTATATCGTCACCCATCTTGGGTCGCCACTTACATGGTACATAAATTCAAATACAACTTACTAATATAAGCGTGGGTACAATGCAATACGACATAAAGCGTGAGTTTGAATACAAATATTGTCACTAGATATTATACAAACTCAAAAAGGTCCTCATTACAACTATTATCACACTATTTCACAGAATAGTGAGGACTACTATTATTATCCTCGGACCATTACTCAGTTCCCAGGCTCGTCCATTATATGTTCTCATTTCACAGAAGAAAGCGGTGAAAGAAAAGGTGAGCTCAACTAGCCCGATGAAATATTATGACTAAGATAATGCGAATAAATTATCATTAGCCTTCAATGTGTTAAGCGATAAAATACAATAAACAACAAGTTTAAGCTGTGACGTGAATAAGCAATCCATTAATGTGAGTCAAGTAGAGAATAAAGTCTACTATCTTTTAGGTTTTAAAAGGTTTTCATCAATTTTATCACGAGACTAAAACAATAAATAAACCACCACATCTAATCATCCACGTACCACGGTCGAGGATTTTCATCAAATTATCAATGGTAAATACTATCTAAATCACTTACGGTCATAATCATACATAAAAACTATCCATCATTGCATTTACGTGTCATTTGAGGACTTTTGTCACCTCATTTATATCAAGTCGTGATTATCTAGAATGATCCACGGTCATAATCATACTAAGTTCATCTATGCGTAAGCGAAGATAACATAATATAATTTGAGGATGATGACAATGACATAATAATTCAATAAAACAAGTTCAAGAATTATTTAATCCATGAATTATTAACGTCCAAATTATCAACATAATCTTTGTTCAGTAGAGTAAAATTCAAGAATGATCGGAAGAATATTTCCATAAAAGATCTTTGGATGAAACGCAAATATCGAGGATATTCTACTAATTTCATGGAGTATAGAAGTTAAAGTTTTAACAATTTGGGTATAATAAAGAATGGAATAACAAAAGAAATCACCATGCATGCGGTACTTAGCATGAGCGCAAGGTTATTCAGCAGAATAATAATAACGGAACGGTCGGTGAAATTCACACCAAGACAGGATGTTCCAACGAGAATAATAAAGATGGAACCAGATCCGGTGTAAAACACACGGATAGGATATTCAAGCAGAATGATAAAGAGACGGAACCAGTCGGTGTAAAAACACATGCATGAGGATGTTCCAGCAGAATAATAAAAGCGGAACCAGTCCGATGTACAACACATGTATGAGGATGTTCCAATGAATAGTAGAAGAATGTCACCAAGTATAGGTAAAGCTAGCATTATCTGAGTTATTCCAATGTAATAATAAGCAATGGAATAACATAAGGATTTCACCAAGTATAGGGTATCTGGCGTATCTGAGGTTATGTATAGGGTATGTGAGACACCAGATTTTATCAATAAAGATTTAAATTTTGTCGAAATAATTTTTTAATATTATGGTGTGAATTTGAGATAATATTATAGTTGTGGGTAGTATTTATAAATTTTGCAAAGTATGCAAGTGGTTATATTATATTCGATTGGTGGGGAATATTCGGTTTAGCGAGGGAATATTAAATACAACGGCTCAATCATTGGTGGACCCCACAATGTAATTATTGTCGGATTGAAAGCGACAAAAATATTTTATTGAAATAACGGCGGAAGTTTTACCGTAGTTCTTGTTGAACTACTCGGTAGTAAAAGTACGATGTACGTGTGGTTGCATAGTAGCACACGGTATTGATTATTGATGCTTATGTGAGAAGTCACCGGTTTGATTCCATTATTGTCGATTAATAATATGAATTATTATAGCGATAATGACGTTTTGTTTTATTCAGTATTATTAACGTAATAAAAGCGAAACATCTTTTATATAAAATAGAATACTTTATTAAAGTTATTACATAAATAGAATATATTATATTTTATTATGCATAGTGTTGTATAGTGTTTTGCATAGTGTTTTGCATAGTATTGCATAAATGTCTGCATAGTAAAATGTTTTTATATAAATAGAATATATTATATTTTATTTAAAAGATTTTTCTTTAAATATGGACCGTCAGATTAAAGTAAATCAATCTGGATAGTTCATGGATTAATTCTTATGCATTCCATTTTCCTATAAATAGAAGCTCATTCCTTCATTATTTTCTTACGAATTCATTGAAACTCTAGAGAGAGAAATTATAGAGAGAAGCTATAGAGAAAATTATAGAAAGAAGAAGAGTGATTCTATTTACTTCACTACTTCTATATTAGGTTCTTTTTACGGTAAGGGTGTTATTCTTTCTTCTTGAAGAGAACTTACATTATTCCATTCTTTATTATTACATTGGAATAACTTTGTAAAAGTGGTATACCCTATACATAACTTTGTATCATGGCGTACCTATACTTGGTGAAATCCCTCTGTTATTCCATTCTTTATTTATTACATTGGAATAACTTTGTATCTGTGGCATACCCTATACTTGGTGAAATGCCTCTGTTATTCCATTCTTTATTTATTACATTGGAATAACATGTATCACTGTGGATTACACTATACTTGGTGACATTCTTCTATTATTACATTGGAACATCACATGCTCGTGTGTTTTACAGGACTGGTTAAAATCTTTATTATTACATTGGAACATCACATGCGTGTGTTTTACAATTGGGACTGGTTAAAATCTTTATCATTACATTGGAATATCCTATCTCGTGTGTTTTACAGGATGGTTCCATCTTTATTATTACATTGGAACATCACGCTCGGTGTGAATTTCACGACTGGTTCCGTTATTATTATTCATTGGAATAACTTTGCATACATCGCAAGTACCGCATGCGTGGTGATTTCTTTTGTTATTCCATTCTTTATTATACCCGGTTGGTTAAAACTTTGACTTTATACTCCATGAAATTAGTAGAATATCCTTGATATTTGCGTTTCATCGATATCTTTTCACGGAAATATTCTTGATCATTCTTGAATTTTACTCTCTGAAACAAGTATTATGTTGACAATTTGGGACGTTAATAATTCATGGATTAAATAATTCTTGAACTTGTTTTATTGAATTATTATGTCATTGTCATCATCCTCATGTTATATTATGTTATCTTTTGGCTTACGTGCGTAGATGAACTTAGTATGATTATGACGAGGATCATTCGGTATAATCATGACTTGATATAAATGATGTGACAAAAGTCCTCGGTGGCTGTAATGCGTTGATGGATAGTTTTTGGTATGATTATGACCGGGGGTGATTCGATATAGTCATGACCATTGATAACTTGATGAAAATCCTTGGTAGTAGTACGAGGATGATTAGATGTGGTGGTTTATTTATTAAAAGTTGAGTCTCGGTGATAAAAATTGATGAAAACCTTTTAAAACCTAAAAGATAGTAGACTTTATTCTCTACTTGACTACGTTAATGGATTGCTTATTCCACTGCAGATTAAACTTGTTATCTATTGTATTTTATCGGTTAACACTTTGTTGAAGGCTAATGATAATTTATTCGCATTATCTTAGTCATAATATTTCTTCTTGGGCTAGTTGAGCTCACCTTTCTTTCTTTGTTCTCTTGAGAAATGAGAACATATTTGGACGACAGTCGAGGAGCGTAAGTAATGGTCGAGAGGATAACATTAGTAGTCTCACTATATTACGTGAAATAGTGTGATAATAGTTGTAATGAGGACTCCTTTTGAGTTTGTATAATATCTAGTAGACAATATTTGTATTCAAACTCACGGTTTATGTCGATTATTATACCTACGAGTTATATTAGTAATTTGTATTTGAATTTATGTACCATGTAAGTGGCGACCCAAGATGGGTGACGTATACCTAATTTTAGGGGTCGTCACGGTTAGTATCGAGCTTAGGATATGATCCACGGCTAAGATGTGAGATAAGAACTAGGAGGGAAAGGCGGGGAATTCCTTCGCTAGTATGACCTACCTAAGTTTATTTGGTATTTGATTGGTCGATCGAGTATAGTGATAATATGTTGTATGTCAATTAACCCTTATTTTGTGGCGGTGTTTGAAAATGGCATCCGAGAATGTTGAGAATAACAATGGAGCACGAGGATCTTGTTGATTCTCACATATCAATAATCGAGGACAATGTGCAACGGGATGGCGATAATCCTCCCGTAAACAACAACACCGATCGATTGATGAATGACCGTGACGTTAAAAGGTTTTAGAATTCACGCAACATCGGAAAGCGATTCACATCCAAAAGCGTAGGTGGAAACACGAAAAACTCTCGGGTGGTCACCATTAAACAATTCAAGGAGGCTGGGACCACCGGAGTTTAAGGAGAGCCAAAACCACTTCGGCGGAAGCATGGATAAAGCAGATTACCAAGATATTTGATGTCTTGGGATGCTCCGAGAGCAAAAGGTTCTTTTTTACGCCTTTATGTCTTGCGGAGAGGCGATTCTTGGTGGGAATCGGTAAAAGCGTACTCAACTTCTTTGTCTTGAAGATATCTTGGGAGAAGTTCAGAGGCATTCAACGACAAATACTTTTACGAAAGTATTCGCCACATGAAGGAGGTGGAGTTTATCAAGTTGGAACAAAACAATATGGCCAAGTGTCATGATACGAGGCAAAATTTGCGGAGTTATCACGGTTTCGTCCCACTTGGTGGATAATGAAAGAGAATGACGCGAATGTTTTTAAGAGGTTTGAAGCGGAGATACGTCGACATCTTATTTTCATAAAGCTGTGTTTTTATTCAAATGTTGTAAATAGGGCTCGATTAGTGGAGCTTAATAACGAAGTCAACGCAACTAAAAAGAAGCAACCAAGCAAAATTATAATACCGGTGAAAGTAGTCATCGAGCGGTGACAACAAGCGTGGAGGAATCAACATGAGCCGACTATGGTAACCACGCCGGTGGTAATCGAGGCCAAAACAATAAGAATGGACATTTCAAGAAAAGGAGATTCAACAATGATGGAAAGGCGTCGTCGACCAAAGACTGTTGTTAATAAAGGAGAAGGACCACTATTATATGTTTCAAATGCGGAGGAGAGGACACATTAGTCCGAAGCTGCGCCATGCCGTCCAAAGCATGTTATAATTATGGAAGAGAAGGTCACTTAGCTCGATTTTGTCGTTTCATGAAGATAAATTCCACTAGGATGGTGGCACCAAAGGTACATCCCAGACAAACCAAAGCCGGTAGTTTAAGAGGCGTTTTTTTCTCGTGATGACGAGGAACACGAATAAAATTATCTTTGGTAAGTTAATCATAAGCTCTTGCGAAGTCTATCTAGTGTTAGATACCGATTCTACCCACTCTTTTATTTCACCTAGTTGTGTTCAACGTTTAAATTTGATTCCAAGAAGTTAAACTTTGACTTATTGGTTGAAACTTCGTTAGTAGGAACCTTCGTTACCTCCATCATTTATTAATCTTGTTGTTTCAAATAAACACTTTCACGTTACTGTCGATCTTATCTCTTTGAAAATACTTGCCTTTGAGGTAATTTTTGAAAGCGATTGATTAACTACTCATTATTCTTTTTTGTAAGGTTGTTAGCTTTCATATTCCTAACCAACTCGTTATATCTGAATTCAAAGTAACCAAATCCTAAAGTTAATCAACGTTATATCAAGCCATAAGTAAAGAACTGATCCTTTTCGTTGTTGACTTCCTTGTGTGGAATGCAAAAGCGGACTTTCTCAGAGGCGACGTCGTGATTGAAGATGGCAAGTTGATAGGTATCATTGTGAGGTCTTATCGAGGTTAAGGGATAGAAGTCACGGTTGGTATTAATGTGACGTCTTATCCAAGTCTTGGACGAAATAATGATTTTGAATGATATTTCTATCATTAATAAATTTCTTGGCGTATTCTTGAAGACTTCTTAGCCTACCCTAGGCGTGAAATCGAAATTTTGTATTGATTGAAGACAAAACCCATTTCTTAAACCCTCAAATATTTCTTCAACTAAAAGGATGCATTTACGAGGATTATGATGAAAGTCATAATAAAAGTATAGAACTGATGAAAATCATGGGTATATGAAGTATTAGTAAGTTTTATGATGAGTTATGTTGGTTAGTATGTAAAAACATGAAAGTTTCTTAGAAATCACAAAGAGTTGAAAATCGATTTTGGTGAAAAACGTAACATGAAATTCAATTGACCATATCTCTTATTATATTTTGAATTTTTGAATGTGGTCAAGTCCTAGAGTTAGATCTATGAGTTACCTAACTAATCCAAGTGGAATTACTGGAAAAGGTGTTATAGATTTTTTGTGTGGACTGATTTTAGTAAAGGAGGCCAAAGCTGTAAATTTCAAAAATGCTACTGCCCAGAAACTTTAAGGGCTGTTTCGGCCACTTAAATTATGAGAAAAATTCTGGCCTTTTGGGACATGAAGGTATATGGTATAAAGTATCTCCTGTCCAAAAATGAGCTCATTTCGACTTAAAATGAGCAAGTTATGACTATTTCAATATTTAGGTTTTTAGGCGAAAATGCTATAATAGGAGTTCTATAACTCGATGACCATGAAATTTAAACTAGAAGCTCACGTTAACATGTGTAAGGTCCTGCCAAGATTTGGGAATTTTGGAGTTAAACTTGAGGTAGCTAATTTCTTAAGGAATTAATTAGAAATTGATTTTGAAAAATAGTAAATGAATTTTCAAAATTCGAGAAAATATATTTTCATTATGGGACTATATTATGCTAAATTCCAGAAAAGAAATATTTTTGGGACTGATTTGGTATTTTCATGAAAATAGTTTAATTACTGAACATATGAGTTAAATATGTTATGTGAAGTAACAAAGTTGAAAATAGGATATTATGGCTAGAGAATCCTATATAGAGTATATGCATATTTTTGAGAGATTTGATAATTGGTGATGATATCTTATGAGTATGGCATTTTGAATGATTAAATGCATTGTATGGTAAGCGTAAACAATTAAGATAAATTGTTTATAAATTTAAGAAATGAATAAAATATTGTTATAATATTAATGATATTAGATTATGAGATTATTAAGTGATTGATAACATGGGGATATTCTTGAATCTGGATAAATTATATTATAAATGTTTAATATTTATCCTTTATCTCATTTGATTGATTCTTTATATCATTATCCTCATGCTTTATATTATGTTGAAAGTCATACATGTATTCTGTAGTGCATAGATGGACTTGGTATGATTATGACCGAGGATTGTTTCGGTATAATCATAATCAGTAATTGAAAACACAATTATCTTTGGTAGTAGTGCATGGATAATTTGTGGTCGTGATCTTAATGAATACACAATTATCTTTGGTAGTAGTAGCATGGATAATTTGTGGTCGTGATCTTAATGAATACACAATTATCTTTGGTAGTAGTGCATGGATAATTTGTGGTCGTGATCTTAATGAATACACGATTATCTTTGGTAGTAGTGCATGGATAAATTAATGAATACACGATTATCTTTGGTAGTAGTCGTGGATAATGAATGATCTTAATGAATACACGATTATCTTTGGTAGTAGTGCATTGATAATTTGTGGTCGTGATCTTAATGAATACACAATTATCTTTGCGTAGTAGTCGGTGGATAATTGTGGTCGTGGATCTTAATGAATATCCTTGGCCCATGTAGTGCGGGGATGATTCGATGATATGAATTAATTATTGGTGAGTCTCAAAGAATGAAATATTAAGTCGTGGATGTGGTAAAAGTAAATCTTTCAGTAGTAGTGCATTGATAGACTTGGTATGATTATGACCGAGGATTATTCGGTATAATCATGATCAGTAATTGAAAACACGAATATCCTTGGCGATTGGTGCATGGATAATTCGTGGTCGTGATATCTTATTAAGGCTGCGTCTCAAAGATTATTGGTTTTACGGTTGTATATCTTTAGCGCGTAGTGCAAAGATGAATTGTTAATGAATAGCTTTGGCTGATTTCAAAGAAGAATTTAATATTTTAAGCGATAAAAGGTATTCAAGGTATCCTCATCTCTTTATCATACCAAAATACGTAATTCTAATTTCGAGGCGAAATTCCATAAGGAGGGAGATTGTGAGACACCGTGATTTTATCAATAAAGATTTAAATTTTGTCGAAATAATTTTTAATATTATGGTGTGAATTTGAGATAATATTATAGTTGTGGGTAGTATTTATAAATTTTGCAAAGTATCACAGTGGTTATATTATATTCGATTGGTGGGGAATATTAGGTTTAGCGGGAATATTAAATAACTACTCAATCATTGGTGGACCCTAGCAATGTAATTATTAATGGATTGAGAAAGCGACAAAAATATTTTATTGAAATAACGGCGGAAGTTTCTGAGTAGTTCTTGTTGAACTACTTCGGTAGTAAAAATACGATGTCGTGTGGTTGCGTAAGAAGCACACGGTATTGATTATTGATCTTTATGTGAAGTCACTCGGTTTGATTCCATTATTAGCCGATTAATAATATGAATTATTATAGCGATAATGGCGTTTTGTTTTATTATTATTATTAACGTAATAAAAGCGAAATATCTTTATATAAAATAGAATACTTTATTAAAGTTATTACATAAATAGAATATATTATATTTTATTATGCATAGTGTTGCATAGTGTTTTGCATAGTGTTTTTGAATAGTATTGCATAGTATACCGCATAGTAAAATGTTTTTATATAAATAGAATATATTATATTTTATTTAAAAGATTTTTCTTTAAATATGGACCGTCAGATTAAAGTAAATCAATACTGATAGTAAATGGATTGAATTCTTATGCATTCCATTTTCCTATAAATAAGCTCATTCCTTCATTATTTTCTTTTACGAATTCATTGAAACTACAGAGAGAAATTATAGAGAAGTTTATAGAGAAAATTATAGAAAGAAGAAGAGTATTCTCTACTTCACTACTTCTATATTAGGTTCTTTTACGGTAAGGGTGTTATTCTTTCTTCTTGAAGAGAACTTACATTATTCCATTCACTATTATTACATTGGAATAACTTTTGTAAAAAGTGGTATACCCTATACATAACTTTTGTATCTGGCGTACATACCCTATACTTGGTGAAATCCTCCTGTTATTCCATTCTTTATTTATTACATTGAATAACTTTGATATCTGTGGCGATACCCTATACTTGGTGAAATCCTCTGTTATTCCATTCTTTATTTATTACATTGGAATAACTTTGTATCATGTGGATTACCCTATACTTGGTGACATTCTTCTATTATTACATTGGAACATCACATGCGTGTGTTTTACACAGGACACGGGTTAAAATCTTTATTATTCTGTTGGAACATCCACATGCATGTGTTTTACAACAGGACTGGTTAAATCTTTATCATTACATTGGAATATCCTATACATGTGTTTTACGGATCCGGTTCCATCTTTATTATTACATTGGAACATCACGTCCGGTGTGAATTTCACGACTGGTTAGATTATTATTATTACATTGGAATAACTTTCATCATGCAAAATCGCATGCGTGGTGATTTCTTTTGTTATTCCATTCTTTATTATACCCGGTTAGTTAAAACTTTGACTTCTATACTCCATGAAATTAGTAGAATATCCTTGATATTTGCGTTTCATCCAAATATCTTTCACGGAAATATTCTTACGATCATTCTTGAATTTTACTTCTGAAACAATATTATGTTGACAATTTGGACGTTAATAATTCATGGATTAAATAATTCTTGAACTTGTTTTATTGAATTATTATGTCATTGTCATCATCCTCGTGTTATATTATGTTATCTTTTGGCTTACGTGATAGATGAACTTAGTATGATTATGACCGAGGATCATTCGGTATAATCATGACTTGATATAAATGATGTGACAAAAGTCCTCGGTGGCTGTAATGCGGATGATGGATAGTTTTTGGTATGATTATGACTGGGGGTGATTCGGTATAGTCATGACCATTGATAACTTGATGAAAATTCTTGGTAGTGAATGCGAGAGATGATTAGATGTGGTGGTTTATTTATTAAAATTTGAGTCTCAAATGATAAAATTGATGAAAACCTTTTAAAACCTAAAAGATAGTAGACTTTATTCTCTACTTGACTACGTTAATGGATTGCTTATTCAGCTGCAGATTAAACTTGTTGTCTATTGTATTTTATCGGGTTTAACTTTGTTGAAGGCTAATGATAATTTATTACGCATTATCTTAGTCATAATATTTCTTCTTGGGCTAGATTGAAAGCTCACCCTTTCTTTCACCGTTCTCTTCGTGAAATGAGAACATAAATTTGGAGACGAGTCGGGGAGCGAAGTAATGGTCAGGAGGATAACATTAGTAGTCCTCACTATTCATACGTGAAATAGTGTGATAATAGTTGTAATGAGGACTCCTTTTGAGTTTGTATAATATCTAGTAGACAATATTTGTATTCAAACTCACGATTTATGTCGTATTGCATACAGCAGATTATATTAGTAATTTGTATTTGAATTTATGTACCATGTAAGTGGCGACCCAAGATGGGTGGCGTATACCTAATTTTGGGGTTAAGATGCGGTATTTTACTTTTACGAGTTATTCCAACGAGAATAATAATGAATGGAATAATGAAGTTCTCTTCGAAGAAGAAAGAATAACACACCCTCTAGTAAAAAAGAAATGAATATAAGTAGTGAAGTAGCGAGAATACTCTTTTTTTTTCTATAATTTTCCCTCTATAAACCTCTCTCTATAATTTTCTCTCTACAGAGTTTCAATGAATTCGTAAGAAAATAATGAAGGAATGAGCTTTATTTATAGGAAAATGGAATGCATAAGAATTAATCCATGAGCAGTCCGAGATTGATTTACTTTAATCGACGATTCCATATTTAAAGAAAAATCTTTTAAATAAAATATAATATATTCTATTTATATAAAAATATTTTCTTATCTGAAAACACTACGCAATCTTATGCAAAATCTTGTCAACACTATATCGTAATAAAATATAATATATTACTATTTATAGAATAACTTTAATAAAGATACTATTTTATATAAAAGATGTTTACGTTTTATTACGTTAATAATACTGAATAAAACAAAACGTCATTATCATTATAATAATTCATATTATTAATCGTGATAATGGAATGGTGAGTGACTTTTCACATAAGATCGATAATCGATATGTCTTACTACGCAACCAACACGACATCGCGTATTCTTGTCTTTTACTAAGAGTAGTTCAACAAGAACTACGGTAAAACTTCCGTAGTTATTTGATAAAATATTTTTGTCGTTTTCTCAATCCAAATGATAATTACATTGTGGGGTCCACCAATGATTGGTAGTTGTTGTCACGAATATTCCCGCTAAACCGAATATTCCAAAACCAATCGAATATAATATAACCACTTGATACTTTGTAAAATTTATAAATCTACCCACAACTATAATATTATCTCAAATTCACACCATAATATTAAAAATTATTTTGACAAAATTTAAATTTTATTGATAAAATCTGGGTCTCATGATATAATTTGGGACGAGTGGGGAAAAGAGTGATGAATTAGAAGATAGCATTAGTAGTCCTCACTTTATTACATTAAATAGTGTGACAATAAATGTAATGAGAACTCATGAGTATGGATATTATCTAAATGACAATATTCCTATTAGAACTCTCGGTTTATGTATTGTCAGTATGTTACACGACGGATGTATAATTAAGTTTGTATTTGAATTTATATATTACGTATGTAAAGTGGCGATCCAAGATGGGTGGCGTATACCTAATTTTGGGGCGTCACACTATGGACACAATTAAATTCTTTTCTTTTTTTTTTTCTGTATGTTAAGCATGAAGTCAAGAAAAAAAATTAGTGGGGTCAAATTCCTAAATTATACCTACAAAAAATTTATTATATCATATATATATATATATATATATAATTTAGTGAGATCAAATTACTAAATTAGACCCACAAATAAAATCTATTACATCACATATATATATATATATATATAAATTTAATGGGGTCAAATTATTAAATTACACCCACAAAAAATCTATCATATCATATATAAAAAAATTAATATGGTCAATTGACCTCACTACTCAACACGTAACTTCACCCCTGTATATGTTAGTCTTTTGTATGATAAAAATAAACAAACATAAAAACATCGTTAGATATCTAAAAAATGTCAAATGCGTGACAATAAATTGACCAAATACTTTATATAAAATCATGATATGGTCATGGTGGGCGTTATAACTTATACTCCCTCATTCTCGGAATAAAAGTCCTTATTATTATTTTGAGTAGTCTTATGTTAAATATCCATTTTCTTTTAATAATTAAATTTTTATACATTTTTTCCTATTATGCCCGTAGCATTAAATATCTTATACTTTTCTTATTCTAATTATCTCTCCATATTTAATGACATTATTATAAACAATTTTGTCATTTTATTCTCCTTCTTAATATGCGTGAAAAGTCCACTAGGGAGTAATATGTTCTAATCAACGACCGACGAACAAATACTAGTGGTGAATATTCGGTTATAATTGAATCGAATTGTCTATTCGGATATAACTGAATTTAAAATTTTATAAAATTTTACTATCCAAATAAATATTCAAAATATGTATTAATCGAATAACCAAAACTCAAATTATATTATTCTGTTATTCGATTAATAACCGAAATATAAACTTAATTTGACAAAACAAAAAATTTCACATTAAAATTTTCAAACAAATAATTAACTATAATCCACAATCATAATAGTTAATAAACTATTTTAATAATTTCAAATTAACAATACATATGTACATAACTTATATGACAACATCCATCAAATTCAAATTAAAAATAATGTTTTATTTTTTAAAAGTTTTTAATTCAGTTAATCGATTACTCAAATAATCTAATTTTTATATTCAAAATCAAAATCAAAAATTAAAATATAAAACAGTTATAATCGAATATATTTAAATAATTAAATTACTAAAATAAATCAATTTTAAAATATTGATTTATTATTCAATTTTATCCGGTTTTTTTGCTTAGCGACAGCGAAGGCATGTGATATGCCTGTAACCAGGCCAGAGGGCAGAGCTTTCTGGCGGATGAGAATTTATTTGTTTATTTATTGGTTATGGGAGACATTGGAGGACCCACAAATATTTGGAGAGAGAGAATCAGACAAAAATATGAATAAGAGATATGCTACCATTATTATATTTATGGAGTACTACTATTTTCCCTTTTTTCATAACCCAATATTCTCTATTATCCCAGGTCAGGAATTACCAACTCCAATGCATAACAATCAAATAAAGTGCTGTTATTTCCAGACTTGCAGGAACCAATAATATATATTACTAGTAATCTTCTTCCCGCACAAAATAATAATAATTATAACTTATTTAATTTACAAATGTAATATTTGATTTTTTTATTAATATATAATAAAAATAAAGTTGATAACAGGATAAATATATATTAAGTAATCGTGTGATTCTTTTAAGCATCAAACGCTGAATTTATAAATTAAATGAGTTGTATTTAAAATAATTTATTAATAAATAAATAAAATTCTCCATTATATTTCAAATTTTAATAAAGTTCATAAATTGATTCATCGATGAATTGTTGCCAACCATCTATTCTTACTTGGTCCAGAATTGTCACCAATATTGTTGAATATAATAAAAAAGAACTGACATTTTTACCTAAATAGTAAATGGGTTTTATTTTCAAAAAAAAAATTAATGTAAAAATAAATATCAATTTTCTAATAAAAACTGGTACTTCCTCCGTTCCTCGTTTTAGAGAAATATTTTTGTTCCTTAATATAAGTCGTTTGAGAATTTGATAGCGATTAATTGCTTGGTTTTTAATATTACGCTCAGTATTAAATGTAGCTTTGGTTCTCTTACTTATTTTTTATACAATAAATAATAATTTCTTATTTCAATCTGAGGTAATATGTATAAATGATATTATAATTAATGTTATATAATTATTTTTTTAATATTTATGCACAATTCTAAAATAACTTATATTAAAAAATAGAGGGAGTACTATTAATTAAATAAGATTGGGTGGGCATGGCATTAATAGAAGTAAGGGGGAGCATATTTATTTGATATGGGATCTGATTATTCACTCAAACAGAGGAGATCTAGATTATGATTTATGAATATGATGATGATCTATGAAATCTTTTTGCTTTATGGGGATGTGGAACCCACCTGCCTCCGAATCTTATTTGACCGTACGTACAGACCACATTGTATCTTTTTCTAATTTACTCCTTATACACTATACTAGTCGGTGGTCGCCATACCAACACAAACAGAAGGGCGGCTTTCCTCTTTTCATAGCCGCCGCTGGTTGGTTGGATTCATTATGAATACAAGCACAGATTGCGTAGCAAAATAAAATAAAATAAAATTTAAAATAGTAAATTAAATAATATAAAAAATTAACATTATAAAAGATCAAATAGTAATGGGGGGCAAAAGTGCAAAAATGTTCCAAATTCAATTTTTATCCTGATTTTTTTAAGATCAATTGTGCTCTTCCCATTAAAATAAATTTAAGATTATTTTTAATTACTTAAATATATTTTAAAGTAATTTTTTTATATTAAAATTATTTGTATAAAAAAGTTGATATTTCGAACAACAGAAGTCTATTTATCCTAATAATTAACATACGAAGGTACTACTACATATGTATTTGTAGGAAAATGGTAAAGTCTAGTTTAGTCTAGAGGTAGAAGTGAAGTAGGAGAGGAGTATAGACTATAGAGTACTCCAGTATTTTACTACATGGAGTATTCCATTAGTCATTTGATCGGACTGTCAAGCCTTTGACTAATTCTAAGTCAAGTCAACCTCCCTCTCTCTCTGTTTTTGGGTACACGATGAATGAAGGGCAGGAAGGCAGGCCCAGATTAAGACAAGACATATCAATGCAATGCTTCCAATTTCCATTCCAATATATAACACCAAAATCAAATACATTATTTCCTTACCTACTCTATCCATATATTCTTTCGCTTACATTTTCCTTATATTTATGCAATTCATACCAAATTATTAAATTTCTTTAAACATTACGCTGTTTTCGAACTCAACAATTAATACTATTTTTATTTTATAACAGAATATAATTTATATAAAAATTAAATTATATTATAAAAAGGGATCTGGTTATAATAAAGTTAATTTTATGATAAGTTGATCAATTGACCAATACAGTACTAACACGCAGAGAGAAAAGTTACCTCCCGACTGCGTGTCGACATTCTATTGATCAATTGATCAAAGTTAACTTCATGCTAACCACTCCTTAAAAAAAAAATCTTATTTTTTATTAATTAAATATATATTAGCATAATGTTCTTAAGGTTTGATTACCTCTTAATAACTCTACATCTGATTCGGTAAGATAGTAAAGTTGTTTAGTAAAATTTAATTTGTCTTTTATGCTCGCTTAATTGTTAATAAGAATTTATAAATATAAATCATTAAGAGATGTATCTTAATAAAAAATTTAAATATTTGAAACTTTTATAAATAAGAAACTGATATTTTTATATGTTAAAATGATATTTTCACACGAGTCTATCTCAAATGGAGGTGTGACCCACTCACTATTCATGTGATGGGATCACGTGGAAATATTTATTTTTATGTGAAAATATCAATTTTCTATAAATATTGTACTCGTTCTATTCCAAAATTTAATATCATTATTGATTTTTGAAAAGTCAATTTGAATTATTTTTAAATTTAAAAATCATTTAAATATTTATATTTTTTAGTTACCAAATAACTTTTTAAATTAGGATGTTATTTCACTCAAATGAATTAATTTATTAAAATATATTAATCATTCGAGATCTTAATTATTCAATTTTATCAAACATTATCAAAGTTTGATATTACAATTTTATAAATTAGACTAGATGTATAAATGAGACTAGATTAGCTTGAGTTTATAATGAATAAGTTAAACTTATATATTATAATAATTATTATTAAATAAGTTAAGCTTAAATAAGTAATTAAAGCTCGAGTTGAGCCTAAATAAATTGTTCTCGAGCCGAGTCTAAATACATTGATATTAAATATAGTCCAACCAAGTCGAGTTTGAATTAAATATAACATAATTCGAACTCAATTGGTTAACAACATTCATGAATAAAAAGACTTGTTTAAACTCCATTAGTTAAATGTTAAATCGAGTATAAATTTGTCACGAACAACTCGATTATTGTACAATTATTTGGTAAGAATATATTTAAGTGGTTAATATGAAATTAATTTTTGTTAATTAACCAATATCGTATCGACATATAGACGTGATGTGATTTTTTTTTACGTCTCAGCACTGTATTAATCACATGATCAACTTATCATAGTAACTGAATATTGTCACATTAAACTTTGTTAAAAAATTTAACACAATTTTTATGAGTGAGTTATGAGTTATGATAACGTAAATAAAAAGTTATGGAAAGAATATTTCATCTAAGATTTTGTGTTTATGTGACACTGTTACGTCAAACTTTGTCTAAAATAAAATTTTATTTCTTTGTTAAAAAATAAAAATGAAGTTAATTTATTATAAAAAGAAAATATATAGTAGTAATTAAGTTGATAAAAAGTATTAAAAAAATATTTAAGACTAATGGTAAGGGGTCAGAAAAAGAGACAAGTGGGATTGTGCGAGGTTGATTTGCAAAGATCTCTCTGTCTCTGTCTGTATGTATATATCCCCCAAGATCCCTTTTTGATTCTTAAACTGGACTAGATTTCTCCTTTCCACTTCCATCTTTTTAAATTTTATTTATTTATTCTCACTCTCTATATATATCTATATCTATATGTATACTGGAGTATTATACAGTCTGGTCCAAATATTTACACGTTGCATATCACATTTATGGTAGGAGTTTAAAGAGAGCGAGACTGTCCCTTGGTTTCTTCTTTTTCCCCTACATAAAGTATAACGTACATACAAACACCACGCGCATTTCATTATAGATAGAGTATTATGGCCTTCAGAACTGTGCGGAAGAAAGACTCACCGGAGACGGCGAAGAATGTTACCGATAAATTGGCTTCGGATTCGGAAGAGCTACATGTTCTTGCCGTCGACGATAGTGTCGTCGATCGAAAGGTTATTGAGCGATTGCTTAAGATTTCTTCCTGTAAAGGTTGGATTTTTCCCATTTTTTTTTTAAAAAAGAGCTTCTTTTAATGCTTTGTGTTTTTTTGGTTGGTTAACGAAGCCGATTGGATTTGATTATTTCAGTGACGGCTGTAGAAAGCGGCAGCAGGGCTCTGCAGTATCTTGGTTTGGATGGAGACAAAAGTTCGGTTGGATCATTCGATGTAAGTAAGAGGATAATAATAATAGCATTTTCTCTTTCTTTTCTCTTTAATTTTATATTGGTATTTTTTTGCGTGTTTCATTTCTGAGCAACTGAAAAAAATTACAACAAAGTTTCAAATTGAAATTTGTGCATGTATTAATGAAGAAGTAGCGAGCAAGCATAGCATTATTAGTTTTTCCATATTTCACAAATTTGTTTCACACAGCACCTATGTTATGTGTTTGGTTTGTGATACAAAGTAGAAGGATGGTTTGAGTGATTTGTCTTTATACTTGGCTAAGATTAAGAAGTAACCAAACAAAACTCTACTTATTTACTCTGTTTTTTCTTTTTATATTGACAAGAGACGAGTTATTAAACAAAACTGACCTTTTTATGCTATATTTTTTGGTTTTAATGTGTTGGTTTTGTGATAGGGCTTGAAGGTGAATCTGATAATGACCGACTATTCTATGCCTGGAATGACTGGCTATGAACTTCTTAAGAAGCTCAAGGTTAGTTATGTCAATTTTATTTTTCTCAAGAACCAAGATTATTTCACTGTTTTGGTTTTTATGTTTCATGTGAGTCATGCTTTAAAAAGAAAATTGGTAAGGATTAGAGATTAAGTAGTTTCTTTTAGCACTAGCAAAATTCAAAATCTTGATTCTTTTCGTGCGTTATTATAAAACAATAGATGTATTGACGTTGTAACAGCTTTGTTTCATTTTCAGCAGACTTCATCGACACTGAGAAAAATACCCGTCGTGATCATGTCCTCAGAGAACATTATGACTCGAATTGATAGGTATTTTCTTACTTCAACCATCATAATTTTTGCATTTACCTTGTAGAAGGTAGTGCCATTTTGTTGACATGAAGTAACAAGCTCTAAATCTATAGATGTAACATGTTTCAAATCAATTGTTGCGCGGTTTATAAGACCGTCTGCGGATATTTTTAAGATTTGGCAGATATCCCCTCGATAATATGTGAAATCCATCCAATTTTCATAATTTCAAAGGTCAATATGGAAAGAAATTTGGACAGTCACTGATGCACTGTGTAGTTGAGAGTCCAATATTTTTTTCCAGGACCAATACATTCTACCCTGCAAGTTTGATCAATTTGCTCATGGGTCCAACCTTTCTAGCAATTAAGAGTTTGGATATAGTTACCTCAGTGGTCATATAATATGCCTTAACATGTGACTTCAAATAACACTTGCTAATAGGCAGGACTTACTTTTGTATTGATGATAGGTGTTTGGAAGAAGGGGCTGAGGATTTTCTTGTAAAGCCAGTAAAGCTTTCAGATGTGAAGCGCTTGAAAGAATGCATACTGAAAGGGGAAGGAGATAACAAGGAGATACAGGTGCACAAGAGAAAGCTAAACGATGATCCGTCATCAGTGTTGCCACCAGTGAGAAAGCTAAATGATGATCCGTCATCGGTGCTGCCACCAGCAAGAAAGCTAAAAGACGATCGGTCATCATCGTTGCCTTCACGCCTTGCTTGTGATCTATCACCATCCATTCTACCATGCCCATCTTCCTCAAAGCGACCTAGATTATAACAGATTTGATCAACTGTCCTTTGTTTTTTGACCACCATATTTTTGCCCCATGTGTTTGTTCTTTTTTTGATGGATGTAGATGATTCCTTGTGTTTCTTTTCCGTACTAACACTCAGTGTACTACTACATACTTAAACTCATCATTTTTGAAGACACATGGGAGGGAAAAAGAAAAATGTAAGAAAAAAGTTGGGGGATGATATAAATTCTACTTTTTCTTGTTTATTTCATGTCCAATATATTGCTACCACAGTTTGAAGATACGGTAGAGCTTCATGCCCATCTTGTACTAGTGGGCCTTTAGTTTGTTCTCTTTATTTTATTTTCTTGGTTACTGAATTTGTCGGCCTCTTCATACGATCCAGATTATGGTGAATTGATCATTATATTATTGACACTTTGACACGTATAGAGATTATTTTTTGATCTGTCTGTCGATATTATATTGGTCAATTGATCAAAGTTAATTTTATGCTAATCACTAGCAATGAAATATACCTGCAATTGGATTCCCATAGATCTGATATCTAGTTGCTCCCTAAAACGAGAGTTCTAGCAATCTTTGAACCGAAATTGTTCGAATTTAGCTACCTCTTTTTGCCCTTTTAAACTTGGGTTAAATACACTTATGTCCCTCTGATTCCTTTTACATTTGGTATCCTGATGTTTAAAATTTTACATTAGCATGCTCTAAGTATACAAGTAAACAAATCGACTCCGAAAACTTTTCTAGCAAAAAAAGCGACTAAATGCTGACGTGTCATCGAAAATACATATTTTTATAATTTTAAAGGTATTTTATTGTATTTTATCATTAAAAAAATTAATACATATATATCTTTTACATATTTATTATATATCAGAGGTAAATATATCAAAATACTTTACAAAAATTAAAATACCAAATCAAAATAAAATACTATCAGTATTAAAATATACAAATTAGAAATAAAATAAAACAAACTAATTAATTTTTTAATGGTAAAATACAATGAAATACATTGAAAATTATAAAAAATATGCATTTTGATGACATGTCAGCATTCAGACGTTTACTTAAGTGTACTTAGAGTATGTTAATGTAAAATTTTAAACATTAAAGTCACAAATATAAAATGGATCATACTTGGAGAGAGATAAATATATTTAACCCTTTAAACTTTGTTAGTGCCAATATTTATTTTATAATTTTGCCAGCTTGTCATCATCCACATATATATATATATAATGTACTCCATAGAGAGAGCAATTGAATCGTCAGTCTCAGTGAATTAATTAATTTTATGATCATCCAGCCACCCCCAATATTAGGTTAGGGCCACTGTTTTCCCAAGATAAGTAGCAATAGAAGAATAGAATAGAATAGTGTCTAATAATACTATGTCCTTCCTAAAATATTGTCATTTTAGAAGGAAAAATTTATTCTAAAAAATTTGTAGTTTACAATTTTCAAGGAGAATAAATTATTTATTTTATAAATCTCGGGTCAAATCCCAAGTCCGAATCGAATTACTGGCCCAATAGTATCTTCTTGGGTCATCTTGCCACCCATGCGCCTCCCAAAGGTCGTGAGCTTGAAAGTCTTATTGGTAGTAACTTATTTCCTTATATGCAGACAAATTTTTTTTCCCATCTTTCGATGTGGGACTCTAACTTCTCTCCTTGTCCCAAGAAATTCTCTCCCTTGTATTAGTAGTTTTCAATTTCCCATAAAGGGATAGTGATGAAATTTCAAACAAATTTTACTTGATAAATGATATTTTCATAATCCATGTGCCAAAACCTTAAACGACAATCTTTTAGGAACGGAGGTAGTAATATAATAATTCGATTTCCATTTTGCACCGAATTCCATTTGGCTGTCATCTGATCTGGGTCGAGACTTGTTCATTACTTATCACGCACCAACGTCTGAAAACGACCGAACCAAGAAAAAAGGAGACTAAATTTGGAATCTAACGGTATTATTAGGAACTAAATGAAGAATAATGTTAGAGACACAAAGTCACAAATTATTCTATAAACATTTTATAAACGGTTGATGTGACATACTACACCTCAGTATATTGTGCGGGGCCTAAGACTACATTGAAGCAATTTGTTGATCAATATGCTGAGGTGAAATAGGCCACATCAGCAGTTTGTAAAATATTTGTAGAATAGTTTGTGTCTAAATAAAAAGGTGATTTTTAGATTTAAGAACCCACCTAGTGGCCATGTGAGTGTGAGTGTGAGTGTGTGTGTGTACCCATGATTGCCTGTCTTATACTACTACTACTACTACTACTACTAGTACAGTAGTACTAATGTAGTTTGTGCTCCTGCTTACAGCTTGATAAATGACACTCAATTAGGCCGACCCCTGAAGGGGAAAATTTAGAAATTACCTCTCTCAACTCTTTGGAGGATTGACTGCCTTTGGCACTAATTGCACAAAGTCTGGGGCTCTGGAATCATGACTCATAATAGCTCAGCTATCTAATTGCAGTAATGCCCATAAATGAATACACCTTCCAAGGACAAGGAGGCTTTAAATACGGTTGTTGGTTCACTTACTAGTCTTGTTAACTTCCTCCCTTCACTCCAACTCCATCTCCATCTCCATCTCCATCTCCATCTCCATCAAATAAAATGTACTAGTAGTAAATATGTAGTAGTATATACTAAGAAAATTACTGGTGGTCCAATCACCATTTCAGGTATAGAGAGAGATGATTTAGGACTTCTCTCTCTCTTTTTTCCCTCAGTTAGTTAAAACAGGAAACTTACACCTCTTCTTCCTGCTATACGAATTAAAGGCCCTTTTGTTGCGTTAGTGGAGAGGAGGGTGGGCTACTGTTTTGTTTAACAGGCAGACAGACAGACAGTCAGTCAGTCAAGTAACATATACAAACAAAAACATTAAACTGAAGACAAACAGTCCGAAATCAAAAACTTTACCACCAGTAAACTCCAAAGCAATGATTTTGGAATCCAAAATTGGATTTTATATTTAAAATGTAATTCCTTTGTGGAACTAATAACAGTTGGAGACACGTCATATTTGTAAATTGGACATACCAAGATAACATAACAAAAAACTACTAGTAGTATTTGACATCACAGATACAATAATTAATACACATGTTGTCGCTACCAATGGATTACAGAGAGAGAGAGAGAGAGGACAAAGTATAACATTAAATCAGCCGGCTAACTATTACTATTATAAACTGCGTGTATGTTTTAGAAATGCATTAAGCAGCGGGCATTCTGGTCATTTCACAACAAGTCTGAAAATTAAATCAACCCAACCAACAGGAACAACTAACTATCTATGAAACTTTCAGCAACTAACCTCCAAGAGCACAAAGCAAGAACTTCCATCATCAAGATAAAAAAAAAAACTACAAAAATTTGTCCCCTTCTCTCTGATTCAGCAAGGAATTCTTTTGACTTCTCTGGTTCTTCCCTTGTTTCTCTCTGAATCAAGTTCCTCAAGAAAACACTTTGCTTCCACAAAAATTGATTGCTCTAGTACTTGGCACTGTAAATAATCTTTCCCATTTCCAGAACAAATGTCCGCGACAGAGCCATCGCCGTTACCTCCATCACAGGCTGGAACAGTTGTTAAAGTCATAGCAGCCACGGCTGCAAGTACTTTACTTGTTGCCAGTATCATCTTCTATTTCGTCTATAAATATGCTATGGCTCGAGAACGCCAGAAAACCAAAATTGCTTCAAGTTTTCGAAGAGAAGCAGCGGTAGATCATCAGGAGTTCACTCGACAAGGTAGAGCTTTGAAAAATTTAGTTGTTGATGATAATTGCAAGGATGTGCTTTGTTTGCAGAAACTTGAAGGTGGACAACTTGGCTGTTTTTCTACAATTTGGTTTAATCCCTTGGAAGAAGAAGATAATAGGCTGGATGGTAGAGGAGAAAAACCAAATATGTTTGAACCAATCCAGGAATTTCCGTTACTTCATGATACATCCAACATTATTCATTATACAGAAATAGATTACCTAGGTTCAAGTCTGCCCACTCTACAGCATTCTCAGCCTCTGGCTCAGCTACCTTGCCCTGTGATTCCAGACAAGCAAACTCCACCACGTCCACCACCGCCACCACCACCACCACCTCCGCCGCCACCTCCACCAAAAAATTCAGTAAAAAGGATCCCTCCGGCACCACCTCCACCACTAAATCGAGGTGCTTTAGTTTCATCATTAAAACCCCCAACTGCACCAAGAGGGAAAGTCAACAGCAGTAGCAGGGCAGAAGCTTCCACAGAACAAAGCTCAAAAGGGAATGAAGTCCAGTTGAAGATGAAGCCATTACACTGGCATAAAGTCACAGCTGATGTTGATCATTCACTGGTCTGGAATGAGATCAATGGTGGTTCTTTTAGGTAAGTGGGATCCATTAAATTCATCATTTCTTTCCTTTTCTTCCTATCCCTCCAATGAATGACATTCTATTCATTATGTGCTTCTCAGATTTGACGATAAGCTTATCGAAGCTTTGTTTGGATATGATGCTACCAACAATAAATCACCTGAAATCAAAAACAATTCATCAACTTCAGGAAGTTCTGGTTCAACTCCACCTTCTCAAAGTTTTGTCCTCGATCCTAGGAGATCCCAGAACACAGCAATTGTACTGAAATCTCTTACAATCTCTCACAAAGAAATCCAAGATGCCCTCCTCGAGGGTAGCGGACTCAATTCTGATACCTTAGAGAAACTAACAAAAATTTCTCCAACCCAAGAAGAAGTAGACAAAATCCTCCAATTCAATGGCAATCCATCAAAACTTGAAGCCGCTGAATCTTTCCTCTACCAGCTCCTGAAATCTGTTCCATCAGCATTTATCCGCATCAATGCAATGCTCTTCAGATCAAATTATGACCCAGATATCTTGCATCTCAAGGAGTCATTGCAAACCCTCGAATTTGGATGTAAAGAACTAAGAGCTAGAGGAATTTTCTTAAAACTTCTTGAAGCCATTCTCAAGGCTGGTAATCGCATGAATGCTGGCACTGCTAGAGGAAATGCACAAGGCTTCAACCTTAGTGCTCTTCGAAAACTTTCCTATGTGAAAAGTACTGATGGGAAGACTACTCTACTCCAATTTGTAGTGGAACAAGTTGTTCGAGCTGAGGGTAAACATTGTGCGATCAACAGAAATCAGGGGCCGGGAAGACTTAACACTCAAGATAGCGAAAATAATGATCAAGATTCAGATTGCCTGACAGACAAAGAAGATAGAGATAAAGAATACCTAATGCTAGGTTTACCTGTTTTAGGCAGCTTAAGAACTGAATTCTCTAATGTCAAGAAAGCAGCCACAATAGACCCTGACACTTTTATGAATGAGTGTCCAAATCTCATACTACGGGTCATTGAGATTCGGCAACTAGTGACACAATGTGGAAATGATGAAAGAGGTGAGTTTGTAAAGGAAATGAAGGGGTTTATAGAGGAATGTGAAGAGGAGCTTAAGGTGGTGAGAGAGGAACAAACAAGGGTTATGCAGCTTGTGAAGAGAACAACGGACTTTTATCAAGCAGGAGCTTCCAAGGACAAAGGGGCACACCCACTTCAAATATTTATATTTGTGAAGGATTTTCTAGACATGGTTGATCAAGCTTGTACTGAAATCACAAAGAAACTTCACAAGAAGAATGTAAAGGCTGTGGAATCATCACCACTGCTTTCACCGTCAACAAGGGCTTCAGTAATGTTCCAAAACTTGCAATCATATTTTACGCCAGAAAGGCCCGGGTCAACATCTTTCAACAAATCAGAGGATGATTTCTAGGGGTTCTTCCCAGTTCTATAGTAATAGGAATAACACAGAAACATTAGAAGAGGATGTGTTACGTTCTTTAGGAAGGAGAATGTGGATATTTACATTATTTCGTAAACGTTTCCGTGCATTTGTTTATATGTTTCCTTATTTTGGAAAAGTTAAGTTAATAATTCTGACTATAACCAACGTTGAAGAAACTAAAAATTTAGGAACACATTATGGCTGTAATCTTGAAACATTAAATACTTACAGGATAACTGTTAACCATGTGTGCTGAATGTAGAAAGAAGGGGCAAAAAATTGCAAAAGGGACTGATACGCATCAGCATGGCAAGGTTCCTCTGGAAGGTAGACAGCAAAAATGGTGATGAAACTGCTGATCTGTTCAACTTTAAACCGTTCCAAGTAATTGACATGGTCTGAAGGCAAACTGCAAATCCAACATCAAGTTTCACCCAAGAATCTGCAGTCCTGAGTTAAGAGAGTTAGAAGGCCATCATTTTGATTTATAACTTTCATAAAAGAATCCCCAAGTGTAAAATCCATGCTTTCCTGACTAATTACACCTAGAATTTTTTAGTGTAGAGAAGAAGGGAACAATTCTATCCTAGATGTTAATGACCACAGAAAAATAATACGGTCCTATTGCCTGAAACCTAAGAAAATAAACCCAGAATCAACCGGAAGTGATGTCAGATGTAGACCTAAGCAAACCAGTGATTTGAAAATAAACTACTATTACAATATCTATAAACCCAGCTGAATTTGCTCATGACAACCATCTCATATGCAACAATATCATTAAATTTCTGATACTTATTCAATCATTTATTGATCCACATAAATAGATTGGAACTAGAATACCTATGCAGGAAAAAAGAGTCCTACTTTCTTTGTAATTTCCATTGAAAATTTACAAGTAAAGTATTCCATATGCATCTAAAGAAGTAAAATCTTTGTAGCTGACAGCTACTATTTATCTTGGCTACAGTCAGGTCCACAGAAGTAATCTAGACAGCGGACCCAAAAAAATTAATATATGATCTTGAAAGTTAACCATTACTCGGTCGTCCGTCCGTCCGTCCGTCAAATGAGATTACAACTACTATCACCAAAATCCCTGATACTCCCGACAAATCTCTTGATCTACTTACTGTTATTTGTAACGTGTTATGATAATAGAGATAACATGTGAAGATTACCTCGTTCTTTAATTTCTTTCTGTTTAATGTGAAAAACCCACGGTAGCAGAGTTCTGAAGCAGAGAGAGGGTAGGGTGCCAACATCTTTTTGGGTGGATCGGAAATTAACAACAGGTTTGGTATTTTACATAGCCCAATATCATTATTTGCCTCAAAATATTTCGACCCAAAAAAATGATGTGTGATTGATTATACTATTACTATATCATAAATTATTTATTGATAAAAGTTAAAGTAACATTTAAGGGGGTGTATTCAATTAAGATTTTTAAAGATTTTTTTTAAGTGATAAATTTTTATAGAATTTGTGGGATTTTAATGACTTTTCATGACTTTTAAAAGACTTTTTAAAATAACTTTTATAGGCTCATGAAATAAAGAATGAGACTTTTATAAACTTTTTATCAAGATTTGTGATGATGTATACTTCTAATATATCTTACAACTTATATTAATTGTTAACTAGTCCATGTTTACAACCTCTCCCTCTTTTTTCATGAACAAGAGTAAATTTCACTATATTATTGTGGCATGAGATTTTATATATGTTGAAAGCGTTCACTTTATTCTACTCATTTCATGATACATTTGGATACTCGGATACCAATAAAATTTTAGAAACTATATACACAATATAAAAATTTAAGCTCACTTTTCATTGAGCTATATATCTTTTATCGTATATGTGACGCTTTTTAGTAGGAATACCAAACTCATTTTTACAAAATAATATGATGAATTATACATATATATTTGTCATGCATGAATACATATATATATTTGTCATGCATGAATAGAACCACATGTTACATTATTTCACTATGATACACCAAAGACACTTGAAGATGAATATGGAGTGTTAACGCCAAGATCTACTCCGACATCCCAATCACGTAAAACGCTCGATCACCCGCGATAAACACGATAAACACCACAAGCTTGGCGGTAGGATTTCTTGCCAGGGGATAGCTCGAGCGTGAGAGTCGTTATCGTGTTCACGAGGTTAACAAATGGAGGATGTAATGTCTAGTGTATTGAGAGATAATAATTCTCGGTTATTATGTGTATGTGTGAAATATGTATGTGAGCGTACACTGTTTGTGAAGACTTGGTTGATCGTGATACTCTCTTTTGCTTTCGATTCTGGTACACCCACTACCTCGATACGACCCCTCGTGATCGATGGGTCTGCTTTGAAAGTAATATGCATATAAGCCGATCGTGTTTAATGATAAAGCATATACTTTGTAACAATTTTATTCATTTATTAATAAAAAGTGTGACACCCCAAAATTTGGTATCGTCGCCACCCATCTTGGGCCACTTACGTAGTACGTAAATTCAAATACAAACTTAATTATACATCGTAAGTGTAACATACGACAATACATAAAGCGAGAGTTCTAATAGGAATATTATCATTTAGGCAATATCCATACTCGAGAGTCCTCATTATATTTATTGTCACACTTTATTTAATGAGAATAGTAAGGACTACTAATGCTATCTTGGGACCATCACTCTTTTCCCAGGCTCGTCCCAAACTATATTCTCATTTCACGAAGAAAACGGTGAAAGAAAGGGTGAGCTCAACTAGCCCCAAGAAGAAATATTATGACTAAGATAATGCGAGAATAAATTATCATTAGCCTTCAATGATGTTAAAGCGATAAAATACAATAAACAACCGGTTTAAGCTGCGGTGAATGTGCGATCCATAAAAAAGAGTCAAGAAAATAAAAGTCTACTATCTTTTAGGTTTTAAAGGTTTTCATCAATTTTATCACTAAGACTCGGTTTAATGAATAAACCACAATATCAATCATCCATGTATTACTGATCAAGGATTTTCATCAAATTATCAATGGTCATGACTATACCGAATCACCCCGGTCATAATCATACCAAAAACTATCCATCACTTTGACATTCTGATCCTTTGAGGACTTTTGTCACATCATTTATATCAAGCCATGATTATCAAGAATGAACCACGGTCATAATCATACTAAGTTCATTTATGCACGTAAGCCAAAGATAACTTTCAACATAATATAAACATGAGGATGATGACAATGATATAAGAATTCAATAAAACAAGTTCAAGAATTAATTTATCCGAGAATTAGTAACGTCCAAATTGTCAACAAGATCTTTGTTTTGTAGAGTAAAATTCAAGAATGATCGGAAGAATATTTCCATGAAAGATCTTTGGATGAAACGCAAATATCGAGGATATTCTACTAATTTCATGGAGTATAGAAGTCAAAGTTTTAACCAATTTGGGTATAATAAAGAATGGAATAACAAAAGAAATCACCGTGCATGCAGTACTTGAATGATAAAAGTTATTCAACGAGAATAATAATAACGGAACGAACGGTCGGGTGAAATTCACAAGCCGAGGATGATCCAATGAGAATAATAAATCTTTGAATAATAAACAATGGAACTAGGTAAATTGTAAAACACATGATGAGGATATTCCAAATGGAATAATAAATGCGGAATAATAAACAATGGAACCAGTTAAGATATAAACACGCATGGCGGATATTCAATGAGAATAATAAAGAATGGAATAATAGAAGAAGATCACCAAGTATAGGGGATTAAGCGTATCTGAGTTATTCAATGAATAAATAAGAATGGAATAATATAAAGATTTCACCAAGTATAGGGTATGCAGCGTATCGAAGTTATGTATAGGGTATACCACTTTTACGAGTTATTCAGCGAGAATAATAATGAATGGAATAAATGAAGTTCTCTTCGTGAATAAGAAGAATAACACCACTTACAGGTACAACAAATAATACCCTTACCTTAGAAGAACTGAATATTGGCAAAGTGAAGTAATAGAATACTTTTCTTCTTTCTCTATAGATTTTTCTCTATAGCTTCTCTCTATAATTTCTCTCTCAGAGTTTGGTGAATTAAAAGAAAATAATGAAGGAATGAGCTTCTATTTATAGGAAAATAGAATGCATAGTAATTAATCCATGAGCGGTCAGATTGATTTACTTTAATCGGCGGTCCATATTTAAAGCAAAATCTTTTAAATAAAATATAATATATTCTATTTATATAAAAACATTTTACTATGCAAACACTATGCAACACTACGCAAAAAAACTACGCAAAACACTATGCAACCCTATCATAATAAAATATAATATATTCTATTTATAGAATAACTTTAATAAAAGATACATTTTATATAAAAAGATGTTTACATTTTATTACGTTAATAATACAAATAAAACAAAAGCGTCATTATCATTCTACAATAATTCATATTAATAATCGATAATAATTGAGTCAAGTAATGAACTTCTTACATAAATATCGATAATCAATACTTGGTGTCTACTTGTCAACAACGCAGACATCGTATTCTTGTACTTTTACTACTAGAGAGTAGTTCAGCGGTTTTAACGGTGAAACCTCAAAAATCGTTATTTTCATATAATATTTTGTTGGGTGAATAGTAACTCATGAATAGTAATTCGTGAATAGTAACTCGTGAATAGTACTCGACACAAAAAAGTGTCCCAAATACTCAAAGTGAACAATACTAGAGTGAATAGTAATTTAGGTGAATAGTAACGTGAATTGTAACTTCGTGAATAAGTAACTCAAACAAAAAGTGTCCCAAATACTAGAGTGAACAATACTAGAGTGAATAGTAATTTTGGTGAATAGTAACCCGTGAATAGTAACTCGTGAATAATAGAAGGGTATTTTATAACAACTTATCTACTTTGAAAAATTTTCAAATATGACCCTTAACTTTAAACTTTTATCAATTTAACTATTCACCAAAATAGAAAAATTGAATACTTTTATTTCATAAAATTTGGGGTCTCACAATCTCCCTCCTTATGGAATTTCGCCCTCGAAATTAGAATTACATACCGGTATGATAAAGAGGTGAAGATACCTTGAATACCTTTATCGTTGAAAACATTAAATTCATCTTTGTAATCGCCAAAGATATTCATTAACAATTCATCTTTGCACTACGTGCCAAAGATATACTGTTGTAAAACCAATAATCTTTGAGAGACGCGACTTAATAGTATCACAACCACGAATTATCCATGACCACTCTTGGCTAAGGATATTCGTGTTTTCAATACTGATCGTGATTATACCGAATAATCCGTGGTCATAATCATACCAAGTCCATCTATGCACGTAAGCCACGGATGACTTTGAACACATCCATGAATTAATATTTCATCACGAGACTCAAATTTCAATAATTAATCCACATCGTCGAATCATCCCACGCACTACGTGCCAATGATATTCTTTAGTATCACGACCACGAATTATCCATACACTACGACCAAAGATAATCGTGTATTCATTAATATCCGACCACAAATTATCCATGCACTACGTGCGGAGATAATCGTGTATTCATTAGTATCACGACCATAAATTATCCACGCACTACGTGCAAAGATAATTGTGTATTCATTAAGTATCACGACCACAATTATCCATGCACTACGTACAAAGATAATCGTGTATTCATTAGTATCACGACCACAAATTATCCATGCACTACGTGCAAAGATAATCGTGTATTCATTAGTATCACGACCACAAATTATCCATGCACTACGTACAAAGATAATCGTGTATTCATTAGTATCACGACCACAATTATCCATGCACTACGTGCCAAAGTTAATTGTGTATTCATTAGTATCACGACCACAAATTATCCATGCACCACGTGCCAAAGATAATCATGTATTCATTAGTATCACGACCACAAATTATCCATGCACTACGTGCAAAGATAATTGTGTATTCATTAATATCACGACCACAAATTATCCATGTACTACTGACCAAAGATAATCGTGTATTCATTAGTATCACGACCACAAATTATGCATGCACTACTACCAAAGATAATCGTGTATTCATTAGTATCACGACCACAAATTATCCATGCACTATGGCAAAGATAATCGTGTATTCATTAGTATCACGACCACAAATTATCCATGACTACTACCAAAGATAATCGTGTATTCATTAGTATCCACGACCATAAATTATCCATCCATTACTACCAAAGATAATCGTGTTTTCAATTACGGTTATGATTATACCGACAACAATCCACGGTCATAATCATACCAAGTCCATCTATGCACTTCAGAGCCATGAGATGACTTTCAACATAATATAAGCGTGAGGATAATGATATAAAGAATCAATCAAATGAGATAAAGGATAAATATTAAACATTTATAATATAATTTATCCGGGATTCAAGAATATCCCCATGTTATCAATCACTTAATAATCTCATAATCTAATATCATTAATATTATAACAATATTTTAATCACTTAAATTTATAAACAATTTATCTCAATTGTTTACGCTTTACCATATAATGCATTTAATTATTCAAAAATGCCATACTCATAAGATATCATCACCAATTATCAAATCCCTCATCAAAAAAAAATATGCATATACTCTATATAGGATTCTCTAGCCATAAAATCCTATTTTCAACTTTGTTACTTCCCATAACATATTTAACTCATATGTTCGTAACTAAACTATTTTCATGAAAAATACCAAATCAGTCCCAAAAATATTTCTTTTCTGAGATTTAGCATAATATAGTCCCATAATGAAAATATATTTTTCTCTGAATTTTTAAAATTCATTTACTATTTTTCAAAAATCAATTTCTAATTAATTCCTTAAGAAATTAGCTACCTCAAGTTTAACTCCAAAAATTCCCAAACCTTGACAGGACCTTACACATGTTAATGTGAGCTTCCAGTTTAAATTTCATGGTCATCGGAGTTATAGAACTCCGGTTATAGCGTTTTTCGTTGGAAAAACCTAAATATTGAAATAGTCATAACTTGCTCATTTTAAGTCAGAATGAGCTCATTTTTGGACAGGAGGTACTTTATACCATATACTTTCATGTCCCAAAAGGCGAGAATTTTTCTCATAATTTAAGTGGCCGAAACAGCCCTCTAAAATCATGGCAGCAGTTTTTTTCGGTTTTGCAGCTTTGCACTCCTTTGCTAAAATCAGTCCACACAAAAATCTACAACACCTTTTCCAGTAATTCCACTTGGATTAGTTAGATAACTCATAGATCTAACTCTAGGACTTGACCACATTCAAAATTCAAAATATAATAGGAGATATGGTCAATTGAATTTCATGTTACGTTTTTTCACCAAAATCGATTTTCAACTCTTTGTGATTTCTAAGAAACTTTCATGTTTCACATAATAACCAACATAACTCATCATAACACTTACTAATACTTCATATACCCATGATTTTCATTAGTCCAATGCTTTTATTATGACTTTCATCATAATCCTCGTAAAAGCAGATCCTTTTAGTTGAAGAAATATTTGAGGGTTTAAGAAATGGGTTTTTATCTTTGGGGTCAATACAAAATTGATTTCACGTTCTATGGTAGGCTAGGAAGTCTTCAAGAATCGCCAAGAAATTTATTAATGATAGAAATATCATTCAAAAGCTGTGACTCTCATCCAAGACTTGGATAGTATGTCACATTGATACAACCTGTGACTTCTATCCCTTAACCTAGATAGCACCTTACAATGATACCTATAAACTTGCCATCTTCATTCACGATGTCGCCCACTGAAGAAAGTAAAGCGGTGCATTCCACACAAGGAAGTCAACAACGAAAGGTTCGGGGCTCTTTACTTATGGCTTGATATGACAATAATTGACTTTAGTAGTTTGGTTACTTGAATTCGCTGTGAGGTTGGTTATTGTGGCGCCCCCAAAATTAGGTATCGTCACCCATCTTGGGTCGCCACTTACATGGTACATAAATTCAAATACAACTTACTAATATAACTGCCGTGTACAATCGACATAAAGCGTGAGTTTGAATACAAATATTGTCTACTAGATATTATCAAACTCAAAAAGAGTCCTCATTACAACTATTATCACACTATTTCACGAATAGTGAGGACTACTAATGCTATCCTGCGGACCATTACTCCGTTCCCCGACTCGTCCACTATGTTCTCATTTCACGAGAGAGAAACGGTGAAAGAAAAGGTGAGCTCAACTAGCCCGATGAAAATATTATGACTAAGATAATGCGAGAATAAATTATCATTAGCCTTGTGAGTGTTAAAGCGATAAAATACAATAGACAACCAATTTAAGCTGCGGTAGGAATATGCAATCCATTAAAAGAGTCAAGTAGAAAATAAAGTCTACTATCTTTTAGGTTTTAAAAGGTTTTCATAAATTTTATCACTAAGACTTAGTTTAATGAATAAACCACAATATCTAATCATCCACGTACCACGGTCGAGGATTTTCATCAAATTATCAATGGTCATGACTATAAAGAATCACCCCTGGTCATAATCATACCAAAAACTATCCATCAACGCATTCTGTGCCACCGAGGACTTTTATCACATCATTTATAACAAGCCATGATTATCTTAGAATGATCCGGTCATAATCATACTAAGTTCATTTATGCGTAAGCCCAAAGATAACATATTATAACATGAGGATGATGACAATGACATAATAATTCAATAAAACAAGTTCAAGAATTATTTTATCCGAGGAATTAAGTAACGTCAAATTGTCAACAAGATCTTGTTTTGTAGAGTAAAATTCAAGAATGATCGGAAGAATATTTCCATGAAAAGATCTTTGGATGAAACGCAAATATCGAGGATATTCTACTAATTTCATGGAGTATTAAAGTCAAAGTTTTAACCAATTGGGTATAATAAAGAATGGAATAACAAAAGAAATCACCGTGCACGCGGTACTTGGCAGATAGACATATTATTCAATGAGAATAATAATAACGGAACCGGTCGGTGAAATTCACACGCAAGCGAGGATGATCCAAATGAATAATAAATCTTTGAATAATAAACAATGGAACTAGGTCCGGTGTAAAAACACTGCATGGGATATTCCAATGAGAATAATAAATGCGAAATAATAAACAATAGAACCGGTAGGTGTAAAAACACACGCATGGATATTCCAATGAGAATAATAAAGAATGGAATAATGAAGAAGATCACCAAGTATAAGGTATCTGCCGCATATATACGGAGTTATGTATAGGGTATACCACTTTTTACGAGTTATTCAATGAGAATAATAATGAATGGAATAACAGAGGTTCTCTTCATGAATACAAAACGAATAATATCCTTGCGAGTACAACAAATAATACCCTCTTAGTAAAAAAGACCTTTGGATATCAAAGTAGTGAAGTACCAAAATACTCTTCTTCTTTCTCTCTATAGATTTTCTCTCTATAGCTTCTCTCTATAATTTCTCTCTCAGAGTTTCAAATTGAATTCGTAAGAAAATAATGAAGGAATGAGCTTTATTTATAGGAAAATAGAATGCATAGTAATTAATCCATGAGCGGTCCAGATTGATTTACTTTAATCGACGGTCCATATTTAAAGCAAAATCTTTTAAATAAAATATAATATATTCTATTTATATAAAAACATTTTACTATGCAAACACTATGCAATCTATGCAAAAATACTATATCAACACTATGCATAATAAAATATAATATATTCTATTTATAGAATAACTTTAATAAAGTATTACATTTTATATTAAAAGATGTTTACATTTTTATTACGTTAATAATCTGAATAAAACAAAACGTCATTATCGCTATAATAATTCATATTATTAATCGGTGATAATGGAATCAAAGCTGGTGACTTCTCACATAAGCATCGATAATCAATCTGGTGTCTTGCAACCACACGACATCGTATTCTTTTACTTTTACTCTGAGTAGTTCAACAAAGATCAGCGGTAAAACTTCCGTCGTTATTTCAATAAAATATTTTTGTCGTTTTCTCAATCAAACAATAATTACATTGTAGGGTCCACCAATGATTGGTAGTTATGCGAATATTCCCCGCTAAACCGAATATTCCCCACCAATCGAATATAATATAACCACTTGCATACTTTGCAAAATTTATAAATACTACCCACAACTATAATATTATCTCAAATTCACACCATAATATTAAAATTATTTAAACAAAATTTAAATCTTTATTGATAAAATGGGTCTCACGGTTATGAATATAAAAGCTAACAACCTTACGAAAAGCATGATGAGTAGTTAACCAATAGATTCCTAAAATCACATCAAAGGCAAGTATTTTCAAAAAAGATAATATCGACGGAGTAGCGTGAAAGTGTTTATTTGAATCAAACAAGATTTAAAAATAGTAAGCGGTAACGAAGGCTCCTACTAATGAAGTTTCAACCAATAAGTCAAAGTCTAACTTCTCTGCGAGTCAAATTTAAGCGTTGAGCGCAAGCAAGAGAGATAAAATAATGGGTAGAAGCAGGTATCTTATAAGGTATAGACTTCATAATTTATAATTAACTAACCCGTCTTAACCGTTCGGTTTACTCGCTTTTTTGAGAAGTCATGAAAAATGCACTTCCTAAAACCAACGACTTTATTTTGTCCATATCCACCTTTGGTGCCTTGTCTCAAACTAGACTTGACTTTGGTGCATAACAAAATTGAGCTAAATGACCTTCTCTTCTTGCAATTTCCACTTTATTATCTTTGCCATGATTACCAATCAAGTGGTTATCATTCTTGGCATGATAATTTCCCCACGATGGTTATCATTATTACGATGGCCGTTGCCACCGATATGATTATTATCGTGTTTTTGGTCGTTACCTTTTGTTTGAAAGTGAATCAACACTCTCGTGTGCTTCATTGCTTATCTCAACATTTTCAAATGCCATTCTCAAACAACATCACAAAACAAGGGTTAATTAACATATCACATATTATCCCTATACTCTAACGTGACCAATTAAATACCAAATAAATTTAGGTAGGTCATACTAGCGAAAGAATTCCCGTCTCTCCCTCCTAGTCCTTATCTCACATCTCACCAGGATCATATCCCTAAGCTACGATACCAATTGTGACACCCCCAAATTTGGTATCGTCACCCATCTTGGGTCGCCACTTATATGGTACATAAATTCAAATACAAACTTAATTATACATACGTCGTGTAACATACGACAATACATAAAGCGAGAGTTAATATGAATATTGTCATTTAGACAATATCCATACTCAAGGAGTCCTCATTACATTTATTGTCACTTTATTTAACAGAATAGTGAGGACTACTAATCTATCTTGGGACCATCACTCTTTTCCCAGACTCGTCCCAATACTATATTCTCATTTTCAAGAAGAAACGGTGAAAGAAAGGGTGAGCTCAACTAGCCCGAAGAAGAAATATTATGACTAAGATAATGCAGAATAAATTATCATTAGCCTTGTGATGTTAAACCGATAAAATACAATAAACAACCGGTTTAAGCTGCGTGTGGAATGTGCAATCCATTAAAAGAGTCAAGTAAAAATAAAGTCTACTATCTTTTAGGTTTTAAAAGGTTTTCATTAATTTTTATCACTAAGACTCGGTTTAATGAATAAACCACAATATCTAATCATCCCCATACCACGGTCAAGGATTTTCATCAAATTATCAATGGTCATGACTATATACCGATTTACCTGGTCATAATCATACCAAAAACTATCCATCAATTGCATTACTGATCCAATCGAGGACTTTTGTCACATCATTTATATCAAGCCCGTGATTATACCGAATGAACCACGGTCATAATCATACTAAGTTCATCTATGCTGCGTAAGTCAAAGATAACTTTCAACATAATATAAAATATGAGGATGATGACAATGATATAAGAATTCAATAAAACAAGTTCAAGAATTAATTTATCTAGGAATTATTAACGTCAAATTGTCAACAAGATCTTGTTTTGTAGAGTAAAATTCAAGAATGATCGGAAGAATATTTCCATGAAAAGATCTTTGGATGAAACGCAAATATCGAGGATATTCTACTAATTTCATGGAGTATAGAAGTCAAAGTTTTAAACCATTTGGGTATAATAAAGAATGGAATAACAAAAGAAATCACCGTGCATGCGGTGCTTGGTGATAGGCGAGTTATTCAAGCGTAATAATAATAACGGAACTAGGTCGGGTGAAATTCACCTGCAAGCGGGATGATCCACAGAATAATAAATCTTTGAATAATAAACAATGGAACCGGTTAGGTGTAAAACACATGCATGTGAGGATATTCCAACGAGAATAATAAATGCGGAATAATAAACAATGGAACCGTCCCGGTATAAACACACAGACGAGGATATTCCAGCAGAATAATAAAGAATGGAATAATGAAGAAGATCACCAAGTATAGGGATTAGCGTATACGAGTAATTCAACAGAATAAATAAGAATGGAATAATATAAGGATTTCACCAAGTATAGGGGTATGCGTATACAAAGGTTATGTATAGGGTATACCACTTTACAAAGTTATTCAATGAGAATAATAATGAATGGAATAATGTGAAGTTCTCTTCATGAATAAGAAAGAATAACACCCTTACAGATATACAACAAATAATACCCCTTACCTTAGAAGAACTGAATATTGGCAAAGTGGAGTAGCAGAATACTTTTTTTCTTCTTTCTCTCTATAGATTTTTCTCTCTATAGCCTTCTCTCTATAATTTCTCTCTACAGAGTTTCGGTGAATTAAGTAAGAAAATAATGAAGGAATGAGCTTCTATTTATAGGAAAATAGAATGCATAGTAATTAATCCATGAGCGGTCCATTGATTTACTTTAATCGACGGTCCATATTTAAAGCAAAATCTTTTAAATAAAATATAATATATTCTATTTATATAAAAACATTTTACTATGCAAACACTATGCAACACTATGCAAAACACTATGTAACCTATACATAATAAAATATAATATATTCTATTTATAGAATAACTTTAATAAAGTATTACATTTTATATAAAAGATGTTTTACATTTTATTACGTTAATAATATGAATTAAACAAAAGCGTCATTATCGCTACAATAATTCATATTAATAATCGACAATAATTGAGTCAAAGTGACCGACTTCTTACATAAATATCAATAATCAAATCTTTGTGTGCTACTTATGCAACAACAGCCAGATTCTTGTACTTTTACTACTGAAAGTAGTTCAACAGCTTTAACGGTAAAACCTCCGTCGTTATTTTCATAAAATATTTTGTTGGGTGAATAGTAACTCATGAATAGTAATTCGTGAATAGTAACTCGTGAATAGTACTTTCGACACAAAAAGTGTCCCAAATACTAAAGTGAACAATACTAGAGTGAATAGTAATTTCGGTGAATAAGTAACCGTGAATAGTAACTTGTGAATAGTAACTCAGACCACAAAAAGTGTCCCAAATACTAGAGTGAACAATACTAGAGTGAATAGTAATTTGGTGAATAGTAACCGTTGAATAGTAACTCGTGAATAAGGCAAGGGTATTTTATAACAACTTATCTACTTTGAAAAATTTTCAAATATGACCCTTAACTTTAAACTTTTATCAATTTAACTATTCACCAAAATAGAAAAATTGAATACTTTTATTTCATAAAATTTGGGGTCTCACAAAAGTATTAATTTATTAAAGGCTTTTAATTATCTACGTGATCTTTATTTTATAATATGTGATAAACCCATAGTTTTAAGCAATGCTTTTAGAATAATGATGATGATCATTCTAATGAGATCTAAATTCTTAGAAAGCTTAAAACTAAAATAGTTCCCAATCATTGGATTACTAAATTGGGGATTAGTGAATCCGGATAGATTGAGTACATACGTTAACTTGCTTTCGTTGGATGAGGATGATTGATCTCATGATTATTTTGTGGAACACTAAAGCAAGTATGTAGGTGCTTATTAGAGAATAAGTTCATTGAGCATTGGCTGTTAAGGAATACCTAATGGAGTTTTACTTGCGTGTCGATAGGAATTCTCATGGCGATAGTAGTCTGATGATCCTTGGACTTGAGATCATCATAGTATCTTGTGTATGATGAGTTATGTTTTGACTTATTCCTTAAGACCCTTAGGGTATATCAAAGGGTATGCTTGGGTATAATAAGTTGTACGTGGAGATAATGTATGATCGATAAAGAATCTACCACTTATTAAAAGAAGAGAAATGTCTATGTGATTCGATAAATGACAACCCGGTAATCCTTGGCGGCGCGAATGAAATTAGAAAGGAGTTTCTAATTTGCATTATTTGAGTTGTGCATTTAAGAGTCGAAATACATATAATTAAATAAAATAAGACTTGTGGTAATTTCATGTCTTATATTTAATTGGGACATTGTATGGTGGAAGGATTGAATTATGCGGTAACTATTTACTCAAAGGTTCTTTAATGATTAATGTTGAAATCTATATTATCCGAAAAGTCGTTGATCGTTAGGGAGAACTTATCCTATTGTAGAATAAATATTATTTAAATAAATTAATTATTTAATTTATTTATTTAAATAAGATTAGAATTGTTCTAATTGATTTATTCACAATAGGTTTAATATGGAGAACCTAAAGGTCACACCATAAAAGGAAGAATAATTATTTAAGAAGTTAATGACATAATCGTAATAATATGTTATGTATATTTAATTTAATCTATGGTGATAGAATAAATTAAATAGCTTAATATTTATTATTTAATATTTTAGAAATATTAAATATAAATTAATAAGAGGAGTCTTATTAATATTATTACAATTATTATTATTTTAATTTCTAAAAGAGTTTAGGAATTAATTTAATATAAATATTCTCATTTATTCCTAATTGGATTAGGAAGGAAAATTAGTTAAAGGAGTTTAATTAATTATCCCTAATAAGATTAGGGGAACTTAATTAATTAAATAAATCTCAATTCCTTAATTGTTAAGGTGAGTTGCCCACATCTATAAATAAGAGGAGTCTTATTATAGGTGTTAGGGTTTATTGACTTTTACAACATCTGACATAATTTCAATTTGTTGGAAATGACGCCTTTTCTATATCTGGATAGGAAAAACTAGGGTGTGAAATTAATACCCTTCTTCTTGAATCTTTATTTTTCCTTGGTAGATCACCTCAGAGGCCAAACATATGGGTGGCTAACGTTGATCAAAGGAAGGAACAAAACCCCGGTAGATTCAAGTTGAACGCGAAAGGATTTGGAGGTGAACTTGTACCTGAGGAAGCTCGATCTTCAAGGGTATGATTTTATTCTTTATCTTTTCATTTAATTAATAATTATGCATAAAGGGTGATCGGGTATATGGTTTGTAAATTTTTTAAACTCTACGATTTTACGTTTTCACACTTTTTATGCAATTTGATTGCGTTCTTGAATATTACAAACCTAACGGTGGCATCGAAGCGCCCCAAAATTAGGTATCATCACCCATCTTGGTCGACACTTCGTAGATGCAATTTAAAAACAACTTATTAACATAAGCGTAGGTATGCAATACGGCGTAAGCTGTGAGTTTAAATACAAATATAAATCTACTAGATATTTGTATTTAAACTCGCTTATGTCGATTGCATATACATGCTTACGTTAATAAGTTGTTTTTAAATATGACATACGTAAGTGTCGCACCCAAATGGGTGATGTATACCTAATTTTGGGGGCGTCCAATTAATATCGAGCTTAGGGATATGATCCCTGGCTAAGATGTGAGAATAGTACTAGGAGGAGAGGCGGGAATACCTTCGTTAGTATGACCTACCTAAGTTTATGTGATATTTTATTGGTTGGTCGGAAGATAGGGATAATTTGTTACATGTCAATTAACCTTTTGTTTTGTGGCGATGTCGAAAATGACATCCGAGAATGTTGAGAATATGATGGAGCGTGATCGATTGTTGATTCACCACATATCAATAATCGAGGATAATGTGCATCGGGGAAGGCGACAATCCTCACGCAAACAACAAACCTTGACCAAATGACGAATGATCAAATGTTCGGAGGCTTTATGCAATTTATGCAACAATGATGATGAAGCGACTCTGTCCAAAAGCGTAGGTGGAAACACGGAAAACTCGGCGGTCACCGCTAAACAATTTAAGGAGCTGGGACCACCGGAGTTTAAGGGAAGAGCAAAACCACTTACGGCGGAAGCATGGATAAAGCATGATTACCAAGATATTTGATGTCTTGGGATGCTCGAGGAACAAAGGTTCCACTACGCCTTTATGTTCTTGGCGAGAGGCGGATTCTTGGTGGGAATCGGTAAAAGCGATACTCGACAAATTTATCTTGAAGATATCTTGGGAGAAGTTCCGGGAGGTACATTCAACGACAAATACTTTCACGAAAGTATTCGCCACATGAAGGAGGTGGAGTTTATCAAGTTGGAACAAAACAATATGGCCGTAGTGTCGCGATACGAGGCAAAATTTGCGGAGTTATCACGGTTTCGTCCCACTGGTGGATAATGAAGAGAGAATGGCGCGAATGTTTTTAAGAGGTTTGAAGCAGGAGATACGTCAACATCTTATTTCTCATAAAGCTGTGTTTGTATTGAGATGTTGTAAATAGGGCTCGATTAGTGGAAGAGCGATAATGAGTCAACCTTGACTAAAAAGAAGCGGTGACAAAATTATAATACCGGTGAGAATAGTCGTCGGCGGTGACAACAGCGTGGAGGAATCAACGGGCCGGATATGGTAACCACCCGGGTAATCGAGGCCAAAACAATAAGAATGGACATTTCAAGAAAAGGAGATTCAACAATGATGGAAAGACGCGTCGACCAAAGCACCCATTGTTAAGGAAGGAGAAAGACCACTATCATATGCTTCAAAATGCGGAGAGAGGACACATCGATCAAAGCTGCGTCATGCAGTCAAAGCATGTTATAATTGTGGAAGAGAAGGTCACTTAGCTCGATTTTATGCGTTCAAGACAAATTCAAATTTAGGATGGAGGCACCAAAGGCCATCCCGGAAAATTCAAAACCCAGTAGTCTGAGGAGAGCATTTGTTGTGACCTCCCAAAGAGCAAGAACCGAATGAGGTCATCACGGGTAAGCTTATCATAAACTCTAATGAAGTCTATACTTTATTTGATCTGGGTTCTACCCATTCTTTTATTTCTCCTACTTGCGCTCATCGATTAAATTTGACTCAGGAGAAATTAGACTTTGACTTATCTGTGGAAACTCCGTTGGGAGAAACCTTCATTACATCCTTTGTTTATAAGTCTTGTTTGGTTCAAATCGGTACCCTCACATTACTGTCGATCTTATTTCATTAAAAATACTTGCATTTTGGCGTGATTCTAGGGATTGATTGGTTAACTACTTATCATACAAAAATTGATTGTTTTCGTAAGGTTGTTAGCTTTCATATTCCTAATCAACCTATTATGCGAATTCAAACGACCAAACCATTAAAATCAATCACGGTCATCTCAAGCCATAAAGCTATTCGTTTATTGAAAAGCGGATGTCAAGCTTTCTTAGCTCATATCACTGATTTAAATAAAAATACGCGGTTTTAAAGCGATATTCCTATTGTTAATAAATTTCTGACGTATTCCAGAAGAACTTCTGGCCTACCCCAGGCGTGAAATTGAATTTTGTATCGACCTTGAACCGGTGACAAAACCTATTTCCAAAGCCCCATATCGAATGGCTCTATTGAACTTCGTGAGTTAAAAACCCAGCTGCGAGGAATTGTTAGACATTGGCTTTATTCGTCCTAGTACTTCTCCTTGGGGTGCTCTGTTACTATTCGTGAAGAAGAAAGATGGGAGTATCGACTTTGTATTGATTATCGGGAGTTGAATCACGTCACCATCAAAATAGGTATCCATTGCCACGTATTGATGACTGTTTGACCCGATTGCAAGGAGCCAAATTCTTTTCAAAGATTGATCTTCGTTCCGGATATCACCAATTGAAGATTAGAACCGTTGACATTCGAAGGCGACTTTGAGAACTCGAGACGGGCATTATGAATTCTAGTCATGTCCTTTGGATTGACTAATGCTCTACGCCTTCATGGATATGATGAACCGAGTATTCAAGGAATATTTAGATCACTTTGTGGTCGTCTTTATTGATGACATCCTTATTTATTCCAAAAGCCGTGTGAAGATCGTGAAAGCAACACTTGAGGTGACACTCCAAAAGCTTCGTGAATATAAGCTTTATGCCAAATTGAAGAAATGCGAGTTACGGCTTGAAGAAGTAGCATTCCTTGGGCACGTGGTATCAAGTCATGGAATATCTGTTGACCAAAGAAAGATTGAAGCTATTCAAAGTCTGGGAACAACCTAAATCGATGACCGAAATCGTAGCTTTCTCGGTTTAAATTTGGTTATTATCGGAGATTCGTGGAAGGATTTTCTCGAATCGCTATTCCATTGACTCGGTGACTCGGAAGATACAAAGTTCGGTTGGGCGAAGAAATGAGAAGAGTTTTCAAGAACTCGAGGAGAGAGATTTATTTCAAAGACCTGATACTGCAATACCATCTCGCTCGGAGGATTTGTCATCTGATGATGCTTGTGCAAAAAGGTTGGGATGCGTTCTCATGCAACATGGAAAAGTAATAGCTTTATGCCTCATGACAACTCAAAGAATATGAGAGGAATTATCCTACTCATGATCTAGAGTTAGCATTTGTTATCTTTGCACTTAAAATTTGGAGGCATTACTTGTATGGGGAGAAAGTGGAGATCTTTACGGATCATAAAAGCCTCAAATATTTCTTCACTCAAAAGGAACTCAACATGCGACAACGACGTTGGCTTGAATCATTGAAAGATTATGATCATACCATCCCATGACGGAAAAGCGAGCGTGGTAGGCGGCGCATTGAGTAGAAAATCATATGCAATCACGAGTGCGATATTGTCAATAAAAGGCCCATTTGTGTGACTTGCAAAGGATGGAGATAGAATTAAAGACTCGAGGACGCGTGTGATGATAAGCGAGTATCTGAGTAGAACCGACTTTAATTGATAAAGTTAAAAGCTGCTCAAGCTCTGGGACACTGGAGGTGATGCGTATGAGGAAGAAAGTGCAAGAAGGTGCTATCAGGAAGCGAGAATCGATGAAGAAGGAATACTTGAGTCAACTCCGGACTTTGTGTTTCTAACGACCACGATTTAAAGTATAATATCATGATGGAGGCACACAACACACCATTTGCAATCCATCACAGGAGTACCAAAATGTATCATGATATTAAATCATACATTTTGGTGGAAGCAATATGAAGAGAGAGATATTTGTTTATCTCAAGGTGTCTAACTTGTCAGCGAGTTAAAGCGGAGCATCAAGTACCAAAAGGTCCATTGCAACCACTTGAAATTCGGAATGGAAGTGGGAGCACATTACCATGGATTCGTTCTGGGGTCTTCCTAAGGTTTCTCAAGGCATTGATGCGATTTGGGTCATTGTTGATAGGTTGACCAAGTCTGCGCTCATTTCTTACCGTCGAGAAACTTATACACTTGAGCGTCTTGCTTCGTATGTACATAAGCGAGATTGTAAGGCGCATGGTATCTGCGGTATCCATAGTTTACGATCGAGACCCAAGATTCACTTCACGATTTTGGGTTAGTTTGCAAAAAGCTATGAGCATGCGGACTTACGATTTAGCTTCGGCATATCATCCTCGAGGCCAGACGGATGATCGGAGAGGACTATTCAAACTCTTGAAGATCTATTAAGACTCTGTGTCCTTGATTTCAAGGGAGTTGGGACAAGTTCTTACCATTGGTGGAGTTTTCCTACAACAACAGTTATCGAAGCAAGTATTGGCATGGCTCCATTCGAGCGTTGTATGGAAGAAAGTGTCGTTCTCAAATTATCTTTGGGATGAGGTGGGTGAAGCAACGTTGTTGGGGACGGAGTTGATGCGTATGACTACGGAAAAGATTCAAACGATCCGACAACGTATAAAAACCTCACAAAATCGACAAAAGAGTTATGTTGATCTTCATCGAAAGGGCGTGGAATTCGATATAGGAGATCATGTGTTGTTAAGAGTTGCTCCATGGAAAGGAGTTACAAGATTTGGAAAGAGAGGAAAACTTAACCCTCGATTCATCGGTCCATTTTAATCCTCGATCGAGTAGGAGCTGTGGCCTATAGACTCGCTTTCTACCTTGAAATATGTCTCGTGTTCATAACGTTTTCACATATCTATGTTACGTAAATATGTGAAAGACCCGAACCATATTATTGAGTTAGAACAGGACGAAATAGCGGAAGATTTGACGTATGAAGAGGTTCTATTCAAATTTTGGATAAGAAGGAACATATTCTACGCTCAGAGGTTATACCTCAAGTCAAAGTTTTGTGGAGGAACCACGATGTTGAGAAATGACTTGGGAGTTAGAATCGAAATGAAATCAAGGTATCCTTACCTCTTGACATACCAGTCGTATTACCTAATTTCGAGGGCGAAATTTCATAAGAAGGGAGGTTGTAAGACTGACTTTTTTAATAAAGATGAATTTTTCTATAAATATTATTTTGAATATTATGGAATAAATTTGATATAATGTTATAGTTGTGGGTAATATTTATAAATTTTGCAAAGTATGCAAGTTGTTATAAAATATTACGTTTGGTCGGGAATATTCTTTTGTTAGGAATATTAAATACAAATGCTCAATCATTGGTGGACCCCACAGCGAAATTATTGTCGGATTGAGAAAGCGACAAAAATATTTTATAAAAATAACTTGGCGGAGGTGTTCTGAATTAAAAGCTGTTGAACTACCCGGTGGTAAAAAATGCGATGTCTGGCGTAGTTGCGTAGTAGACTTGCGGTATTGATTATTGATCTTTACGTGAAAGTCACTCATTTATGCTCAATTATTACTACGATGTAATTCTTTGCATCATATCTCTTATATTATTGATTCAATTATTGTCACGGTATCATCGTATAATATGTTATAGTATTAAATCAATAATTGAGGCGACAAGTTATAAATGATTAATAATTGTTGAAAGATTAAATATGTGTTGATGAAAAAAAAAAAATGATTTGTGGTAAGTTTAATTATTTTATGGGGGCTCGTATATGTCATCATCTAAGAGTCTCTTCGTCGATAGTATTTACCTTCGTCGATAGTAATTACCTTCGTCGATAGTAATTACCACTTGTGAATAGTATTTACCTTCGTCGATAGTAATAATTACCTTAGTCGATAGTAATTACCCTTGTGAATAGTATTTACCTTCGTCGATAGTAATTACCTTCGTCGATAGTAATTACCCTTGTGAATAGTATTTACCTTAAATCGATAGTATTTACCTTCGTTAATAGTAATTACCTTTACCAGACGTCGAACCACTTGTCGTTTCACATTACTGAGTGCGTCGAACCACTTGTCGTTTCACATTACGAGCGTCCAAACCAATCGTCGAAGCCACTTTGCCTTTTCTTTGGCGGGTGTTAAGCTAGAAATCTTCTATAAATAGAGGCCTAGGGCTTCATTATTTTTCACGAATTCATTCAAGCTATAGAGAGAAAGTATAGAGAGAATAAGAGAGAAAGAAGAAAGAGTATTTTGTTACTACACTGCTGCGAGATTCAATCTCCTACCAAATGTAAGGGTGTTATTCTTTCTTATTCATGAAGAGAAGCTGTTGTTATTCCATTGCTTATTATTATTACATTGGAATAACTTTTGTATAAGTGGTTTACCCTATACTTGGTGACATTCTTCTATTATTACATTGGAACATCACATGCATGTGTTTTTTACAGGACTGGTTAAAATCTTTATTATTATTATACATTGGAACATCACATGCATGTGTTTTACAGGACTGGTTAAAATCTTTATTATTACATTGGAATATCACATGCGTGTGTTTTACAGGACTGGTTAAAATCTTTTTATTATACTGTTGGAATATCCTATCGTGTGTTTTACAGGATCCAGTTCCATCTTTATTATTACATTGGAACATCACATAAATTGTGAATTTCACGATTTGGTTCCGTTATTTATTATTACATTGGAATAACACATGCATGCGATCTATCGCATGCATGGTGATTTCTTTTGTTATTCCATTCTTTATTATACCCAGTTGGTTAAAACTTTGACTTCTATACTCCATGAAATTAGTAGAATATCCTTGATATTTGCGTTTCATCCAGTATCTTTTCATGGAAATATTCTTCTGATCATTCTTGAATTTTACTCTACAAAACATTATCATGTTGATAATTTGGACGTTAATAATTCCTGGATAAAATAATTCTTGAACTTGTTTTATTGAATTCTTATATCATTGTCATCATCCTCATGTTTATATTTTTTGAAAGTCATACGTATTTTGTAGTGCATAGATGGACTTGGTATGATTATGACCGAGAGACTATTCGGTGTAATCATGGTAGTAATGTTACAAATGATGTGATAAAAATCCTCGATTGGTAGTAGTGCATTGATGGGACGATTGTTGGCATGATCATGACCATTAATGAATACACAAATATTCTTGGCCCGTAGTGCATGAATAATTGTGGTGCGTGATCTTAAAAAGAATATCCTTGGTAGTAGTGCGAGGGTGATTCGATGATGTGAAATATTTATTAAAAGTGAGTCTCAAACTATAAATGATGATGAAAAACCTTTTAAAACCTAAAAGATAGTAGACTATATTTTCTACTTGACTCTTTTAATGGATTACGATATTCATTGCAGATTAAACTGGTTGTCTATTGTATTTTATCGGTTTAACATTATTGAAGACTATTGATAATTTATTACGCATTATCTTAGTCATAATATTTCTTCTTGGGCTAGTTGAGCTCACCCTTTCTTTCCTTTATTCTCTGTGAAATGATAATATAAATTGGGACGAGTCTGGGGAAGCAGTGATGGTCACGAAGATAGCATTAGTAGTCCTCACTATTACGTAAAATAGTGTGATAATAAACTATAATGAGGACTTTTTATTTGAGTTTGTATAATATCTAGTAAGCGATATTTGTATTTAAACTCACGTTTATGTCGTATTGTACCACGGCAGTTATGTTAATAAGTTGTTTTAAATTACATACTACGTAAGTGTCGACCCAAGATGGGTGATGTATACCTAATTTTGGGGCGTCGCAATCAGAGCCAAACCTTTACGCGCAATTATTAATTGTTTTAATTTAATATCTATATTGATATGTGTTTAGAACAATTTAATTGGGCATAATTTCATTGTATAAAATTTATTAAAAAAAAATGCTAAACTTTTGAAAATCGGTAATGTCTTGATTTTTTTTTCTCTCACGCCGATTCTTTGTATTCAATCTATGATATATGTAAGGCTTAATGTATTATATATATAGATATATATATATATATACGTGATCATGCAAGGAAAGCACGGAAATAAAAAAAAAAACGTGCATGGCGCGGATCACGTGCTTCCTGAATCAACAATTAAAAGAGTTAATATATAAAAGGGTACTACGTTTTTTTATAAAAATATATATATATATATTGGTTATTATATTATATATATATAATAGTTATATATATATATATATACTATATATATATATTATTCTTAATTATTTTATAATTAAAATAAAATGTTTATTTTAATTTTAAAATAAAATGTTTATTTTAATATTAAAAAAAAAGGTTTATTTTAATTTTAAAATTAGAATTTCATCTTAACTAATTAGAGTTGGAATTGGATTCCATGATAACTAATTGGAGTTGAAATTGGATTCTATTTTCCTTAAATAAAGGAGTTTATTTTGATATGAAATTAGATTTCATATTATTCAAAATAAAAAAGGTTTATTTGTGAATAGAAAAAAGAATCGAGTCTTTCCTTAAATAAAAGGAGTTTATTTAGATATGAAATAAGATTTCATATTATTCAAAATAAAGGAGTTTATTTGTGAATAGGAAAGATAATCAAGTGTTTCTTTTTAATAATTTTTTTTTACATGGAATTGGATTCCATAATTAATTAAAATAAAAGAGTTTATTTTGATTAAAGATTTTGATTAAAATAAAATAGTTTATTTTATTCAAAATTGGATAAATTAAAATAAAATAGTTTTATTTTGATTTAAATTTGGATTAAAATAAAGGAGTTTATTTTGATTCAAAATTAGATTTTATCTTAACTAAATTTGCCCATTAAATGATATCAATATATATATTAAATGTTTATTATTCATGAGATGAATGTTATTTATTGATGCATATGGTGATGTGTATGATAATAAATGGGATTGATTATGGACTATTGATCGATATGATTGGATTTTATTTTAGTTGGATGCATGAATGTATGGGTTTTATTAAATGGGGTGCACAGATCTCGTCTTCTCTAATTTTTTCGAATGTAAATTCTATCTCCTCCTATGTACTTCCCTCGATCACGATCAAGGTTTCTATTTATTTTAAATAGTTTTGTAATAGGAATAGTTAGAATTAATTTTAAAAATTGGAATCAAGGAGCAAGGAGCGCTTGAAGACCCGTTTGTAATGGAGCCAGGGTTTAAATGTAATAGTTATATTTATATATTATTTCTTGCACCCTAGAGTTTGACCTTTTGGTTCACTTTGGTGGCTTTAGTGAACCAAACTAGAATAAAAGTCCATAATCAATCCGGGTAGAATATATAGTATTCTATATATGTATGCTTATACTATATATATTATATATTATGCAAACATGCTTCGCATGTTCATTAATATATACGATATTATTTTATATATATATAATAAATACGCTAAACAAGATGAGACATTTTAATAACAAACCCTCAATTTTTTATATTAAGTCCTAAAGCGTTCAAAGATATTTGGAATATCGAGCGTCCGCCTTTCAAGCATGATAAAATTAATAGAGTATTAAATATTTAATATGAGTTTGTTGTGTCACCACACAAGGCAAGTATTAAGTATTTAAGATGTTAATTTATCACATTTGATGCTTATAAAGAAAATTGAACAATATTGTTTTGTTGTGTCACCACAAGGATGATATTTTTCTTTTTGAATATATGGAGTGCTAGGTCGGACTTAACTTGGATAATTTTGATTCGGATGTGCCACCACTTGATCAAAATAATCTAAGAGGCAAAAGAAAAGGAGTTGCATAGTTGATGTAATTGACAAAAGTTGTCTACCTATTTATTTATATATAGTTTGTTGTGTCACCACAAGGCTATATACATTTAAAATGTGATCCTTATTCTCACTAGAAATCTTTAATTAGATTTTGCCGAACTATATAAGTGAGGTAATATAGTTTGAAGAAAATAGTGGGAGATACCAATTTAAAACAAGATCTAATTTATTTTGGTAATTAATAAAAGAATGTATGTTAAAATGTTGTTAATTACAAATTCATTTTACGAATTTTACAATGTCTAAATTACTATCAACTGCGAAACATATTAGATGTTATTTAACCAAACAGTATTAAGCGGATTAGTTAAGGAATTTGAGAATAGTTCTCATGGTTGAAAAGCTATCTTATGTCATGTAATACGCCTATCCTCGCAATGGTTGCGAATAATGCCTACGAGGAAGAGATTGCTACTTTTAGAAAGTGGCGAGATGATGCATGATTGGCTCGATGTATCATGCTCGCATCCATGAGTAACGAGCTTCAAACGTCAAGATGAAACTATGGATGCTCTACTATATTCCTACACATCAAGTAGTTGATGGTGAAGAAAGTAGGACAGATAGATATCGAGATATCTAAGGAGCTCTTAGATCTAGAATGGCTAATAGCACTATAAGATGCAGATAAAAGTCCTAAACATTATCAATTTGATTGATCAATTAGGATAATGGTTTTGTCATGGATGGAGAGTTGAGCTAAGATTTGATCTTGCACTCACTCCGGACTCCTTTCATAATTGTTGTGAATTTTTCATATGAACAAGCTAGATATCGGCCTCATTGATTTGCTTAACATGTTGAAAAATGTTGAGAGTCACTTTCCAACCAAGAAAGACCATGTCTTCTTCTTGGTAGGGGCCAAAGGATCTTGAAAAGAAGAGCGATTCAAAGAAGGTAAATAGAAAGGCATAAACAAAGGATAATAAGAACAAAAGCGTCACGGATAGCAAAGGAGCTTGCTTCCTCGCAATAAGCTTTGGACCTTTGGAAAGAAAGCTGCAAGAAGCATCTTGCAGAGAGGCTAACCAAAGAAGCTTAGTGAAGTTTGGTTCTAATACTGATTTTGTTCATGATTGAAATAAATTTTTCTTTAAGTCGAGGTTCTACTTGGGTATTGGATACCGACTTTGGTTATCATAAATATAGATTTATGAAGGGACCAAAGCAGTAGAAAGCTAAACAAATATAAGTAATCCTATGTGTGGAAAATGAAGCAAAGGTTGCAACATTAGCCATAGAAACTTATAGTTTAAGATCGCTACGAGGCAAATCTATTAAGTCGATAAGTTGTTATTGTATTTCAGTTCTCGTTGAAAACATTATTTCCATTTTATTATTGGACAATGAAATCTTTGGTATTATAATTAAGAACAATTGTTGTTCTATTTATAATAATAATGTTTTTATATAAATGGAATATTACTTAATGGATTTTGTATACTTGATTTACGTGAAAATAATTTTGTAAATTGAACAAACTAGTATAAGAAAAGGAGATGATCATTCAAAAAGAGTTGAATGTGTGTATTTGTTAAAATACAAGTGTGAATTATTTGAAAGGCTCAAAAAGAATTGAAGTGAAACAAATTGACAAAGTATTAAGATTCTTTGATTAGATCGAGGAATAAATACTTGTGCAATAAGTTTCTTGATCATCTCAAATGGTTTTCTCATAATGGACGCCTCTTGATATGTAATAAATGATTTATGTATCTGAAAGGAAAAATCGTACCTTGTTGGATGTGGTGCGGTCCATAATGATTTTACCGACATTCCAAAGTATCCCTACAGGATCATGTCCTAGAAATACATTTTGCATATCTACGAAAAGGTAACCTCAAAATTCCATTTAAGACTCCATAAAAGTTATGGACGGGGAGGATTCCTAATTTTAAGTATGTTAAGATAAGGGTTGTCAACTTATGTGAAAAGGTTTCAAAGGATAAGCTTGGGACAAAATTTGATAAGTCTGATTTGTGGGACATCCTAAAGTAAGTTTAGGGTATATGTTCTATAATCCTACTTTTGCAAAAGGTGTTTGTTCATGAAACATTTGCGCATTCAAGATAAAGGTGTTTATCATTGAAGGGCTAGTGGGAGGATAATAGATCTTGAAGAGTTCAAGAACCACAAAATACTATAAATCAAATAAGAGGAACACGTAGATGAACTATTGTACCACAACAAGAATCATAAATTTGGAATAGTACCAAAGATACCTAGGAGGTATGGATTCATCATGGATGATGATGATGATGAGGTACGCATCATAGAAGATGATGATCCGATTACATCGATGAGGTAAGTATTGTAGAACACTCAAAGAAATGGATTGAAGCAAGTTTCTCAAATATGGAACATTCGTTTTGATGAGGCAATCAAAAGAGTTTGATTTTATCAAAAATAAGAATGAACCTAGTGTGTACAAAAGGGTCGATTGGGAGCATCGTGACATTCCTAGTACTATATGTTGATATACTACGGATAAGGAATGACATACCAATGTTTCTGATCGAGAAAAGATAAAGTTGTCTAAACATTCCTCCGTGAATGATTTGGAAGAGTATCTTAATTGGGGATATAAATCTATATAGATAGATTTAAGAGGATGATCGACTTAACCCAACCCGAGCGTATATTCATTTGATGCTAAAGTCGTTTAGCATGGCAAACTCAGAGAAATGTCTCATGTCGATGAGTATGGAGTGTATCTCTCTTTATAGTCCCCACAGACTCCTGAAAAGAGAGATCGCATGAGTGACTATCATGTATGCAATGAAATATACGAGACCTGATGTTGATCAGTCATATTATGGAGAAGTTCACTATGAGTCAGTGAAAAACATCTTAAAGTGCTTAACCGGCACTAAGGATGTGATCATATTCATAGTGGGTCTAAATTAAAACTAGAGGGCTTAACAGACTCAAGTTTTTCAGACAGACCAAGATGACAAAAAATCCACTTTAAGGTAAAGCGTTATCTTGAACAGTGGTGCAGTGAATTGGAAAGGTTCCAAAGCAAAGAAAGAATTCTTTGGTTTAGTGATAAAGACAAAGTATATAGCTATAAATGAAGCTATGAGTTGATTGTTTGGATTATAAGTTCATTCTGAGAACTAGGAATAGTTCCTAAGTCTCATCTTGGATCTAAACATGTGTTGTGGCACTTTCATTTGATTATAAGAATCATTGAAAGATGGGAAATCACTATAGAGATGGTGGACTCTCAAGAACAACATTACATATCCATTAACTAAAGCTTATCCAACAGCAGGATAATCGTCACTTAGAGAAGAAGAGTATAAAGATACAATGGCGATTGACTTTAGTGCAAGTGGGAGATTGAAAGTATATGCACACAAGCCAATTATGTTTGATGATAAAGCATATACTTTTGTAACAATTTTATTCATTTATTAATAAAAGTATTAATTTATTAAAGGCTTTTAATTATCTACATGATCTTTGTTTTATAATATGTGATAAACCCATAGTTTTAAGCAATGCTTTTAGAATAATGATGATGATCATTCTAATGAGATCTAAATTCTTAGAAAGCTTAAAACTAAAATAGTTCCCAATCATTGGATTACTAAATTGGGGATTAGTGAATCCGGATAGATTGGTACATACGTTCTTTGCTTTCATTGGATGAGGATGATTGATCTCATGATCATTTGTGTGGAGACACTAAAGCAAGTATGTAGGTGCTTATTAGAGAATAAGTTCTTTGAGCATTGGCTCGCTAAAGAATACCTAATGGAGTTTTACTTGCTGTCGATAGGAATTCTGTAGTGATAGTAGACAAGTGATCCTTGGACTTGAGATCATCATATTATCTTGTGTATGATGAGTTATGCTTTGACTTATTCCTTAAGACCCTTAGGGTATATCAAAGGGTATGCTTGGGTATAATAAGTTGTACATGGAGATAATGTATGATCGATAAAGAATCTACCACTTATTAAAAGAAGAGAAATGTCTATGTGATTCGATAAATGACAACCCAAAGAGTCCTTGGCAATCGCGAATGAAATTAGAAAGGAGTTTCTAATTTGTATTATTTGGAGTTGTGCATTTAAGAGTGAAATACATATAATTAAATAAAATAAGACTTGACGATAATTCCATGTCTTATATTTAATTGGGACATTGTATGGTGGAAGGATTGAATTATGACGGTAACTATTTACTCAAAGGTTCTTTAATGATTAATGTTGAAATCTATATTATCCGAAAAGTCGTTGATCATTTAGGGAGGCTTATCCCTATTGTAGAATAAATATTATTTAAATAAATTAATTGTTTAATTTATTTATTTAAATAAGATTAGAATTGTTCTAATTGATTTATTCACAATAGGTTTAATATGGAGAACCATAAAAGGAAGAATAATTATTTAAGAAGTTAATGGCATAATCGTAATAATATGTTATGTATATTTAATTTAATCTATGGTGATAGAATAAATTAAATAGCTTAATATTTATTATTTAATATTTTAGAAATATTAAATATAAATTAATAAGAGGAGTCTTATTAATATTATTACAATTATTATTATTTTAATTTCTAAAAGAGTTTAGGAATTAATTTAATATAAGTACTCTCATTTATTCCTAATTGAATTAGGAAGGAAAATTAGTTAAAGGAGTTTAATTAATATCCCTAATAAGATTATGGAGCTTAATTAATTAAAAGAATTTAATTAATTAAATAAATCCCAATTTCTTAATTGTTAAGGTGGGTTGCCCACATCTATAAATAAGAGGAGTTTTATTATAGGTGTTAGGGTTTGTTGACTTTTACAACATACGACATAATTCCAATTTGTTGGAGAGTTCGCCCTTTTTCTATACAGATAGGAAAAACTAGGGTTTGAGCCAATACCCCTTCTTCTTGAATCTTTATTTTTCCTTGGTGGATCACCTCTAGAGGCCAAACATATGGGTGGCTAACGTTGATCAAAGAAAGGAACAAAACCCCGGTAGATTCAAGTTGAACGCGAAAGGATTTGGAGGTGAACTTGTACCTGAGGAAGCTCGATCTTCAAGGGTATGATTTTATTCTTTATCTTTTCGTTTAATTAATAATTATGCATAAAGGGTGATCCGGGTATATGGTTTGTAAATTTTTTAAACTCTGATTTTACATGTTTTCGCACTTTTTATGCAATTTGATTGCGTTCTTGAATATTACAAACCTAACACCTGCCGTCTGCCTGCAGACACTCACTACCTTTGGTCACTGTTTATGCCGCCGGCCAGCTATATTTCGATCCACATTAATGCATGGCAGGTGTCTTAGTCAACTGTCATGCTTTTTCATCATTACAAGTCAAAGTAATAGATATTAAATGATATGATGGGTTAATCCAATGAAGAGCAGGCCGGTCTTATAGGATTAAATAAGTAATATGGTGACTAGGCTAGTGACTTTCAAGGTTAAATAATGATGGCCCAATAGATTAATTAAAGAAGTGAGCCCAACTTACTTTACCAAAAGGGAAATATCATGACCCAACATTGCCCCCTAATTTTTTGTTGAACAAAATGTTTAATAGAAAACTATAAGTGGTCCAAGATATTAGAATTAACTAAAGGCCCATAACAGGAAGTAATCGAGACATACCCAATTTGGTCCATAAGATGAGACAGGTAATTGCTGAATGTCCAGAGTAAAAGGCCCAGTCAATGAAGGATTGAAATTGAACAATACGGTTTATAAACCGGAAATCCAACTGAGAGGCCCAATCTGATAAAATGTCTAAGAATTGATCCGGACGCTTCCCGTTCGAATTCTCATCATTACTAACATTTAATGTGCTGCCTTTGTAACTCGTGCAACCGTCAGTATAAAAGATAAACTTTACCAATTCTGACAGTTTTACCTGCCAATTTGAACTTTGAACCTTGGAGCTTTCTTCTCCTTCACAGAACTTCCTTCTCTGTTTTACGAAATTTCAACAATGGTGACCGTGAACTCTAACCAAAATTCTACCCTTCGCGTGACTCCCGTCAGCACCGTTTCCCCCAATCCTAACCCTAACCAAGAGGGTTCGAGTTCAAACCCCCAATCTATAGCAACCATGGGGAGGAATCCGCCTCTGATTCCTTCTCCACCACCTTCCGATTTCTTCAAGGTTGGGGAACAGTTTCCTCATGCCAATATCCCCTCCACCGTCACGGAATCTGAGATACGTATCCTCCGGACTCGCCATCGCTCAGATTAGGATATATCTGTTATAAGGGCTCTCCTGCTCTGAAGAACGTATGTACCATCGACCAGGATGGTTGGGTCATTATGCCGATCCACTTTCCTTGAAAAGGGATTAAATACTACCCTTCATGCCTTCGTCGTTACCCTCCTAGGGTTCATAGGAATGGGTTTCACCCAGTTGGTTCCTAATCTTATATCCACATTCTGGCATTCATTGCCTTCTGTGACGAATTAGGGATTCCTCCCTCTGTCGACATCTTCTTCACCCTCTTCTCAGTCGGTAGGTCCCGTGAACGAGGTTTCAAAATATTGAGCAAATAGTCTCCTCGACCTAACTCCAAATTCGAGAAGAGATCCCTGATGGACACCCCTTTAAGCAACAAGGGTTGGCACGAAAAATGGTTTTTTGTTACGGGACTCAAATTTTCTCTTCCAGATTGGACTATCTACGATCGGATCTCTGGCGACTTTGGAGATATCCCAAGAAGCGTGTGAAGGAGATGACATATTTCTTGAAGAAGATCCCTCCGAAGGAATGGAGTTTTGCACTTCTGACTAAGCAAGCCTGGCTGTACGACCATAAATATAAGTTTCGAACAACTTGGTAACATATTTTCTTGAGATATTTAAGTGATATATGGGTTCTGATACATGGTTATTTGCAGTATCTCTGATCAAGCCAACTTCTTTGGAAGTGAAAGAATTGGAAGACTTTTTGGCAGAGAAGATTACGGATACAAGTGAAGAGCCTCCGACTGAAGAATCTTCCAGAGCCAATCCCCCCGTCGCCGATCCACCAACTGTTTCTCTTCAGAATGATGAACCCCAAACTGATGAACCCATCGTTCCTGAAGAATCCCTCAGACCTCGCCGAAGGAAAAGAGCCGCCAAGAAATCCAAATCCACCCAGCCGGAAACAAATCCTGAAAGTAATCCGGAAGCAACTCCCGAAGCAATTCCACAAGCAACCCCTTCATCGAACCCTAGCTCGCACCTTCCGAACTCCCGCTTGATGAAGAGAAGTTCTGCTTGACATACCTTTGCACAATCGGGCAAAGGTTCTTCGTGCTAAAAAGATAAGGACGAAGATAACCCCTTTCACTGCCGATGAGCTCCGAGTTCCATCGTCTTCGGCAGACATCCCTTCAATAGTCCCAACTAAAATTCAAGTGCCTGATGATGAATCGATCGGATCTGTCCCCATCTCATCCTGAAAAAGGAAACATCCATCAGATAGCCATCCAGGTTCATCCTCTGCTCCTTCACCGGTCCCCGAACCTACTCCTGTTCGGTCTCCTTCTCTAGAAAATATATATGTGGACCCCTCACCAGTTCTCAATCAATCCATGCCCTCTCCTCCAAGGCAATTCGACTTCAATTTCAAAGATGACGCTATGGCCTCTCCAACCATGTGGCCTCGATTTAATGCCAACTTTTCCTTTCAACTGTTCGACGCTTTCGTCCGTGAAACCGATGTCCATCGATTCGGAAACAGTTCGAATGGGGATTTGCTTAGCGAAGGCATGAGCTACCTGGTGAAAGTAAACGGTTCTCTCCTTTATTTTCGTATTTATCTTCATACTTATATATCTGAAACTGGTCAAATAATACTGGACATGCATAGGCGAATGCTGTGTTCGGGCGTCTGCGTCCGAAGTCTATCGAGGCTGAATCCGAAGAAAAGGCACTGAGGAAGAAGAATGCCATCCTGAAGTCTGCTCTGGCTCGGGAAAGGACTCAACGTGAAAGCGTTCTTCATACAAATGAAGGTCTTCAGAAAGAGTTGGCCCAAGCCAAGGGAGATGTGAAGGCATCCAATGAAGAACTGAAGTCAACTAAAGCACAGTATGAGGAGATCGTCAAGATGAATGTTGACTTGGTTCAGAGGAGCGAAATAAGGATGGAGAAGATCAAAGAATTAAAGGCTGATGCTAATATCTTGACCAAGACGATCCAGAAGCTAGAGCTGGCAGAAACTCGTCATCTGAATAAGCGTCAGAAGCTTAAAGAAGAAATTCGAGAACTTAAGGCTCTTCGGGACCTTGGGCCTCCTCTGACCGATGACCTTCGCAAACAAATCTATGAAGAGTATCGGATCTCGGATAAGATTAACAGCGAGATCATGAAGATATATTCTGAAAGCTATGAGCTCTACCAGAGTCGTGGCAAGGAGTAGCTGATTACAGCTAACGTTGATCCATCCTTGCTCGACTCTTCAGATGGCGAGGATGATGCTTGAAGTGAATGCTCTTGTTTCTCTTGAGTTTTATTTAAGAATGTTTGTGAAAATTTCTGCTATTTTACTTTCATTAATTTTTAGGATTTGTGTAAAAAATTTCTAATTTTGTAGTCAAATTAAATATTAATGAAATGTGGTTTCATTCCTTATGACTTCGGTGCATTTACTTTCTGCCAATACTTCAATATTAATTCAACTGGAAAAATGCACAAACTCTTTCATGGACTCAACTCGAACTGTTAATTAACAACTAAGCATGTCATATAACAGATAAGATGAAGTTAGGGAATGAGGCATTCTGAACTCAACACTTAGAAAAAATTTAGGTAATAATGTAATAAAGTAAAGGGATACTTATTAGTTACCGAAGTGTGAGACAGATCTGCTTCATTGGGAATTTGTTTACCCCAGAAGGCCTAACAAAACCAAAAGATGACCTTTGTCTACCACGAAAGGCCTGACGAAGTCTGAAGGACAACGCTTGCCTACCACGAAGGGCCTGACAAGGTCTAAATATCGACGATTGCCTACCACGTAGGGCCTGACAACGTCTTAAGGATGACACTTGCCTACCACGAAGGGCCTGACAAGGTCTAAATGTCGACGATCGCTTACCACGCAGGGGCGATAACGTCTTAAGGATGACACTTGCCTACCACGAAGGGCGACATAAGGTCTAAATGTCGACGATTGCCTACCACGCAGGGCTGACAACGTCTTAAGGATGACGTTGCCTACCATGAAGGACTGACAAACCCATAAGGTCCACGCCATTAAGGCTACCATCGAATGGTCGGTGAGTCCCCGAACCTCCTTACACCCATCGAATCGATCATCAAGCGAAGATAAGATTTTTTTGAGAGACCAAAAAAAACAAAGGAACTTTATTGATGATGACGTGGATATTTCTGGACTTAGATGTCTTCGACATCGCTTTTTCTTGAAAGTACTTCCTAAGCTTTGTCGGCGTGCCAAGTATTTTTAATTGTCAATTCGTCTAATGCCTTCAACCGATAAGTCCCCTGACGACCCGGTGATTTCATACGGTCCTTCCCAGTTTGGCATCAGCTTTCCCAGATTCTGAGGTGTAGATGCTTCAACTTCTCTGAGGACAAAATCCCTTACTTCGAATCTGCGAAACTTTACCCCCTTATTATAATGCTTGGCCACTCTTTGCTGATAGGCTGCCAATTTGATTAAGGCTGTTTCTCTGACTTCTTCAAGCAAATCAAGATTGGCCTTCAGCCCTTCTTCATTGTAGATCTCTTTGAATTGACTAACCCGAAGACTTGGAGATCCAATTTCAACTGGGACAAAGGCATCAGTACCATAGATCAGTCTGAAAGGTGAATCCCCCGTTGTAGTCCTCAGAGTAGTTCGATAAGCCCATAACACGCTAAGTAGCTCTTCCGCCATCGCCGCCTTAGCTTCGTCCAATCTGGCTTGATCCCATTTAGCGATTGCTCATTGGTCACTTCAACTTGTCCGTTTGATTGAGGATGAGCCATGAAGTCTTTCATCTTTGGATCCCAGTTCTTTCAAAAATATTTTAAATTTCGATCCCACAAACTGACGTCCATTGTCCGATATTACCACCTTAGGAATTCCGAAACGAAATACTACTGATTCTTTCAAAAATTTCAAGCATTCCTGTTCCGTTATTAACCTAAGTGGCTTTGCTTCTACCCATTTGGTCATATAGTCGATGGCAACTATAACAAAACTGACTTGACCTTTTGCTTTTCGGTAGTGGACCCAAAGTATATCAACCCCCAGCAGAATGAAAGGGTATAGGAGATAGGATCGAGTATGACTCTTACGGTGGTGATCGCGGATCGAATCATTGGTGACATTTCTCGCACTTCTTGACGTACTCAGTCGCTTCTTTGAAGATGGTAGGCCAGTAGTACCCCTGGCGAAGTACTTTATAGGCTAATGACTTAGCAGCCATATGGTCACCACAGATGCCTTCATGTACTTCTCGGAGAAGCATATTCAAACTTCGGATGGAGTCAAACATTTCAATAGTGAGAGCGAAAGCCCTTCTAACAGATCCCCATCAATCAGAACAAAATTAGCACTCTTATACTTGATTTTCTTGGCTAGCATCCGATTCAAAGGTAACACGCCATTTGCCAGATACTCTATATATGGAGTCAACCAGCAGTTGGTTCGGTCAACGCACATCACCGATTCATGATGAACACTAGGATGTTGCAAAATTTCTAAGTAAACTGACCCATCAAAGACGTTAACATCCGTAGTGGCTAATTTGGAGAGTGCATCAGCAATGGAATTGTTATTACGCTCCACCCAAATTGAAACTCGTAGGATCGAAAAATCAAGCCGTTCTTTCAATTCTGCCAAATACTTGATCATTCTTGGGCCTCGAGCTTCGTACTCCCTAGAGAATTTCTTAACGACTAACTGAGAATCACTGAAGATGACTATTCTCTGCACTTCAAGACTCTTTGCTAGTCGTAACCCTGCGAGTACCGCCTCATACTCAAACCGTTGTTCGTCGCTTTGAAATGAAATCGATGGCTCACAGACTTGAATCCTTAGGACTCGTCGGGATAATCCTCGCTCCATCGACATCCGTAGTAGAAGACCCATCTGCATCTGGCGTCCACGAACTACGCTTCTCCTTGAAGAATCGCAACTACTCTGTCGGATCCTTCACTTTCCGCCACAACTTCATCACTTTTAAAACGAGCATTCAACTACAAAATCAGCGAGGCTTGTCCTTTGATGGCGGTTCGGGGATGATATTCAATGAAAAATTGGGACAACTCCATCGTCCATGCAGCTAATCTCCCCGATACCTTAGGTTTGCCCATAATCTTCTTTAAAGGCTGATCTGTGTATATTATTACCAATCTACCCTGGAAGTATTGCCTAAGCTTTCGACTAGCAGTTATTAAAGCAAAAGCAAACTTTTCAATGTTTGGGTACCTTTTTTTGACATCCCGAAGGACATGGCTTACGTAATAAAAGCAGGTGTCTTTCCCCCAACTTCACGCACCAACACTACTCCTACTGCCAACGAACTAGCTGCTAAGTACAAATATAGAGGCTCAACAGGAGCGGGTTTCACCAACAAAGGTGCCGAGGATAAGTAGGACTTGATGCTCTGAAAGGCGTCCTCACACTCCGAAGTCCATTGGAACGTCTTTGCATTCTTCGGCCCTTTCTGTGACGCCCCCAAAATAGGTATACATCACCTATTCTGAGTTGTCAATACATGGTAAATAGGTTAAACAACTACAACTTTATTATTACAACCAAGTAAAGCTGTGAGTTTGAATACAAATATTATCTTCAGACAATATCTATACTCAAATAAATCCTCATCACATTTATTGATACATTATTTTACAAAAATGGTGAGGACTACTAAACAATTCTTTCTAAAACCTTCATTCCATACCCCAGGCTGCATACTCGCTTATATTCTCGCCTCACGAGAAGAAAAATGGAACAAAAAAGGAAAAGGGTGAGCTCAACTAGCCTAAGTAAAGAATATTATGACTAAGATAATATACAACAAATTATCGTTAGTCTTCAACGGAAAAATCTAATAGAATACAATAGACAACAAATTTTAAATCAATATTCAGCAATGAAATAATAATTCATTAGAAGAGTTAAGTAGAGAATGCAAACTACTATCTTCTATGTATGAATTTAAAAGTTCATCGTCTATCTTTTATCCCCGTAACATCAATCAATATACATACGGAATCAAATATTCATCTTTGCACTACTGTGCCAAAGATATTCATCGATTGGTCATGTTCATCTAAACACTGTTCATCTTTGCACTACTGACCAAAGATATTCTTCAGAAATCATTCATCTTTGCACCTACAGCCAAAGATATTCAATAATATCATCATTTAAGGCGAGGATGATGAAAAATATTTTAAAGAAAGCGAATCTAGTGAAACAAAATGACAAGGATTAAGGATTAAGGATTAGTACTTTGTTTTATCCATGTTCAAAAATACCTCAAAAATAATCATAGTGGTGTAAAATTCAAGAATGATCAAAACATGGATACAATCAAAGCTAGTATCCGAATAGATATTTTGAACAAAAAGAAGAAATTTTATTTTTCGATTGAATAGTCAAAGTATATGTGAATAGTAACTCGACACCAAAAGATAGAAATTTTCCAAAAAACATCTTCACGCTTCATGAATAGTACTTCGTGAATAGTAACTCGTGAATAAGAACTTCATGAATAGTAACTTGTGAATAGTAACTCATGAATAGTAACTTATGAATAGTAATCCAGACATGAAAAAGTTCCAAATTTGATAAAAAGTTTCAACCAATATTTCAGCATAATGATATTGAAGAAATAATATCATTTGAGAAGAAAATAACATCCCTTACCTCGAAAGATTAAGACTTCAAATTGGAATCTAGGATATAGTCTTTGAAGGGAACTTGCACCGTCTAACAATACTCAAAGTATACTCAAAATACTCACAAGAATACGCTCGATAATATAGAGAGAGAAAACTTGAGTTTACGGTGTGATTTCAATTCTAACCTAAGACCACTATTTATAGGAAATTGCTTAGAACACCAAAGCAGAAAATTTAATAAATTAATAATATAATTATATAAATTTCCTCGCATGCCTAGAACCTGATTTCAGCCATCAAACACATGCCACATTCTAGAAAAAGTAAGAAAAACGTTTTTCTAATTTTAAATATTTTAAACTTCCAAAAATCAATTATTTGAGCTTGAACTTCAATAATTCATAATAAATAGCCCTTTCATCAGAAAATTCAAATCTCATGAGTTTTTATAGGAAATTCAATTCTCTACAACTTTACAGAAGAAAGTTTTTGAAATTCCAAATAGAAATTGACCGAAATCCACAAACGGGCAATTTTACGTTATATAATCAAATTTGGTCAATAAATGGGGTCCACCGAGACATGTTTAACATGTTTTAAACATTTATTGCAACAAAAATACTCTTCCTCCTCGTATACTCATATATCCCACATTCGTTGTAAAAATATCACCATTATTATATTATTAAAATATAATAATATATTTAAATGAATTATTTTATCAGAAAAAGATAAAATTTCAATTTTCAACAATTGTCACATTAAAAATTTTCTCCATCTATATCCACATAAAATCAATATTTTCCTCATCATATGAATCAATAATTAATTATTCACAAATGATATTACAGAATCACAATATTGACAACGAGGTAGGTTCACAGGAAGAGGGGCTTTCAATAAGAATTTCTCCATCTTTGGTGCATGCAATTAGGTGACCAAACCTCTCCTTGAAGTGAGAACTTTCTAGACATTGCCAATAATGTTATCTAATAATATTATTAGGATAATATGAATTATTGCTTCGATAATGAAAAATTGTGTAATGACAATTATGAAACAACAATGAATATAAAATATCAACGCAACAATTATTAAATCAATAAAATCTTTGAGCGATAATTACTGTAACCATTATTGAGTAAGTGTCTTCTTACGTAAGAATCAATAATTGGTGCAATACTGGTATCTTCTTGTGTTTTAACCATAGAGTAGTATTTTAACGAAGATTATCTGTGAATAACAACTATTGTTATTTTTAAACAACTTATATTTGTCGTTTTTTTCATCCAATCGCTTTCAGTTATAGGGCCCACACATGACTGCATACTTCGTCCGTATGCGAATATTCCCCGAACAACAATGAATATTTTATAACCACTTGCTTATTTTGAAGTATTTGCGTATTTTACCCTTAACTATCCATATTAATCAAATCAACCCTTACTATTTCAAAATAATAAATAGAAAATTAAATTTCATTAATAATAAGTTGAGGGTCTTACAACCTCCCTCCTTATGAAATTTCGTCCTCGAAATTGACGTACGTACCTGGTGTTTCGAAAAGGTGAGGATACCTCGCTTTCATTTCCGTTTCAATTCCCAGGTCATTTCCTCTATAGCATGATTCCTCCACAAAACTTTAACTTGTGGTATGACCTTTGCGTGTAGGACATGCTCCTTCCTATCTAAGATCTTGACAGGTACCTCCTCATACGTTAAGTCTTCGGCTATCTCGTCCGGTTCTAACTCAATAACGTGGTTTGGGTCTTTCACATATTTCTGAAGTATGATATATGAAACACATTATGAACACGAGACATACTTTTGAGGTAACGCGAGTCTATAGGCTACATTTCCTACTCGGTCAAGAATTTGAAATGGACCAATAAATCGTGGATTGAACTTTCCTCTCTTCCCAAATCTTGTAACTCCCTTCCATGGAGCAACTCGCAACAATACATGATCCCCTACACTAAATTCCACGTCCTTTCGATGAAGATCCGCATAACTCTTTTATCGATCTTGTCTTGGTTTGTATACGTTGTCGAATCATTTGGATCTTTTCCGTGAGTCATACGTACTTAACTTCGGGTCCTAACAATGTTGCTTCACCCACCTCGTCCCAACATCTTTGGAAGCGACACTTTCGTCCATATAATGCTTCAAATGGAGCCACACCTATACTTGCACGATAAGCTGTTGTTGTAGGAGAATTCTACCAATGGTAAATACTTATCCCAACTTCCTTGAAGTCTAGGACACGAGTCTTAATAAATCTTCAAGAGTTTGAATAGTCCTTTCTGATTGTCCGTCCGTTTGAGGATGGTATGCGGAACTGAATCGTAAATCCGTGCCCATAGCTTTTTGCAAGCTAACCCAAAATCTTGAAGTGAATCTTGGGTCACGATCCGAAACTATGGATACAGGCATGCCATGCTACCTCATAATCTCATTCACGTCATATACTAGCAAGGCGTTCAAGTGAATAAGTCTCCGTGTCGGCAAGCAAGAAATGAAAGCAGACTTGGTTAATCTATCAACAATAACCCAAATAGCATTGATGCCACGAGAAACCGTAGGAAGACCCGTAACTGAAATCCATGGTAATGTGTTCCCACTTCCATTTCGGAATCTCAAGTGGATGCAGCGGACCCTTAGGTACTAGATGCTCGCCTTTACACGTTGACAAGTTAAACACATTGAGATAAACTTTGCAATCTCTCTCTTCATATTGTTCCACCAAAATGTATGTCGAAGATCACGATACATTTTAGTACTTCCAAGATGGATTGCAAATGGTGTATTGTGTGCCTCCATCATAATCTTGTACTTCAAATCAGTCGTTAGGAACACAAAGTCTAGAGTGGACTCAAGTATTCCTTCTTCATCAATTTCGCTTAGGAATAGCTCCTTCTTGTACTTTCTTCTTCATACGCATCGGCTTCAAGATTTGGTGGCTTGAGCAACCTTAACTTTTTCTATTAAAGTTGGCTCTATGCGTATACTTGACATCATCGCACTCGTTCCTGCATATGATCTTCTACTCAACGCGTCAGTTACCACGTTCGCTTTTCCAGGATGGTATTGAATAGTGTGGTCGTAGTCTTTCAATAGCTCGAGCCAACGTCGCTGCCGCATGTTGAGTTCTTTTTGAGTGAAGAAATATTTAAGGCTTTTATGGTCCGAATATATCTCCACTTTCTCCCCATATAGATAGTGCCTCCATATCTTTAAGCAGCAGATTGCTTGCTAACTCTAGATCATGAGTAGGATAATTCCTCTCATACTCTTTAAGTTGTCGCGAGGCATAGGCTATGACTTTCCCACGTTGCATGAGAACACATCCTAACCCTTTGCCTGAAGCATCGCTGTAGATAACAAATCCATCCGAACCGGATGGTATTGTTAGAAGCAGTCTTCGAAATAAGTCTCTCTTAAGCTCTTGGAAACTTTTCTCGCATTCTTAGCTCCAAACAATTTTGTATCCTTCCGAAGTTATTTGAGTTAATGGAGTAGCGATTCGAGAAAACCCTTCCACGAATCTCCGATAATAACCAATTAAGCCCAAAAAGCTACGTCTTGATCCACCGAGCTTGTTGCTCTAACTTTGTATTGCTTCAATCTTCACGGATCAATAGATACTCCATGTTTCGACACGCGTGCCCAAGGAATGCTACTTCCTCGAGCCGAACTCGCATTTCTTTAATTTGGCATATAGTTTGTTTTCACGAAGCCTTTGGAGTACCGAAACAATGGTGCTCATGATCTTCACGACTTTTGGAATATATAAGGATGTCATCAATAAAGACAACAACAAACCGATCCAAATATTCCTTGAATACTCGGTTCATCATATCCATGAAAGTCGCGAGGAGCATTAGTCGATCCGAAAGACATGACTAAGAATTCATAATGCCCGTCTTAGAGTTCTAAAAGGCGGTCTTTGGAATATCCTCGGTTCTAATCTTGGTGATGATATCCGGAAGCGAAGATCGATTTTTGAAAAGAATTGTGCTTCTACTGTTGGTCAAACAAGTCATCAATACGAGGTGAGGATACCTATTCTTGATGGTGACATGGTTCAATTCCCGATAGTCAATACAAAGTCGCATACTCCCGTCTTTCTTCTTTACAAATAAAACAGAGCACCCCAAGGAGATCTCTAGGGCCGAATGAAACCGATGTCTAACAATTTCGTAGTTGGACCTTTAACTCCTAAAGTTCAATAGGAGCCATTCGATATGGGGTTTTAGAAATGGGCTTTATACCGGGTTCAAGATCAATAAAGAATTCAACTTCACGTTACGGGGTAGGCCGGGAAGTTCTTCGGAAATACGTCGGGGAAAGTCAATAACAACAGGAATATTATTCAAATTTGACGTGTCTTTATTCAAATCCATAACATGGGCTAAGAAAGTTTGACATCCATTTTCAATAAACGAATAGCTTTATGATTAGATATGCGGTGATTGATTTTAATGGTTTAGTTGCTTGAATTCAGATAATAGGTTGATTAGGAATATGAAAGCTAACAACCTTACGAAAACAATCAATTTTGCATGATAAGTAGTTAACCAATCAATCCCTAGAATCACGTCAAATGCAAGTATTTTTAATGAAATAAGATCGACGAGGTAATGTGAGGGTACCGATTTGAACCAAACAAGACTTATAAGCGATTGGATGTAATGAAGGTTTCTCCCAACGGAGTTTCCACAGATAAGTCAAAGTCTAATTTCTCCCGAGTCAAATTTAATCGATGAGCGCAAGTAGGAGAAATAAAAGAATGGGTAGAACGGTATCAAATAAAGTATAGACTTCATTTAGAGTTTATGATAAGCTTACCCGTGATGACCTCATTCGGATTTCCTTGCTCTTTGGGAGGTCACAACAAACGCTCTCCTCAGACTTCTGGGTTTTGAATTTTTCGGGATGGCCTTTGGTGCCTCCATCCTAATTGAATTTGTCTTGATGGCGACAAAATCGAGCTAAGTGACCTTCTCTTCCACAATTATAACATGCTTTGGACGGCATATTTAGCGATTTGATTGATGTGTCCTCTCCTCCGCATTTGAAGCATATGATAGGTGGTCTTTCTCCTTCCTTAACAATGGGTCTTTGGTTTGACGTCTTTCCACCATTGTTGAATCTCAGTTTCTTGAAATGTCCATTCTTATTGTTTTGGTACGATTACCACCGAAGTGGTTACCATATCCGGCCCGTTGATTCCCTCCACGCTTATTATCCGCTCGATGACTACTCATTTGGTATTATAATTTTGCCGATTCGCTCTCTTTTAGTTGTGTTGACTCATTATCGAGTTCCACTAAGCGAGGCCCTATTTACAACATCCGAATACAAACACGTTTTTGAGAAATAAGATGTTGACGTATCTCCGCTTCAAACCTCTTAAAAACATTCGCGTCATTCTTTCTTCATTATCCACCAAGTGGGGACTTAAACGTGATAACTCCGCAAATTTTGCCTCGTATTGCGACACGGTCATATTGTTTTGTTCCAACTTGATAAATTCCACCTCCTTCATGTGGCGAATACTTTCGGGAAAGTATTTGTCGTTGAAACGACTCTGGAACTTCTAGAAGATATCTTGAAGACAAAGAAGTTGAGTACGTTTTACCGATTCCCACCAAGAATCCGCCTCTCCGCATGAACATAAAAGGCTAAAAGGAACCTTTTGCTCTCGGAGCATCCCAAGACATCAAATATCTTGGTAATATGCTTTATCCATGCTTCCGCTGAAGTGGTTTTGCTCTCCTTAAACTCCGGTGGTCCCAACTCCTT